>VZRF01004491.1:0-12997 GCA_013396875.1 Vireo altiloquus
CAGACACCATGGGCAAAAGCACCTCACCCAAGACTCCGCCAGCCGACCTCTGCAAAGGCTGCAGGCGGGGGGCGATGCCGCAGGGACGGGCACAGGCGTCGCATTTTCTTTTTCATTTTTTTTTTGAACGCGGGAGTGGCAAAACCGCTCGCGGCGTGCCGGGGGAAGCTGGGGCTGCCCTTGCCTTGCCGTCCAGCAGCAGCACGGGGAAGCTCTGAGTCGCTGCTCAACCCGACCCCCTCAGCGAGTGCAGGGGGGCTGCAGGCAAAACCCTGCCATCTGCACCAGCCAGCGAGCCCCATCAGGGCCGTGCCACGTCCGTGTGCGGCGCGAGGGAGAAAAAAGCGACAGGAAAAGAGAATGCCCGTTCGTGCAGTTCCGGCTGGCCCCACTCCGCTTGCGCAGGCTGGCTAGCAAGTGGGGGACACCCTGGCACCCCAAAGGCACTGGGAAAAGAGCATTCTGCAGGGGTGGAGTCCCGGGGCTAGAGACGGGATGTGAGGGATACCTTCCCTGGGTCTGTTCGGAGTGAATCCTTTGCATTCTTCGGCTCTCGCTCCCTCTGGGATTTCGGCTTCCATCTTCCCTTTTCATCTGGCTTTTCCAGTCCATCCAGCTTCCCATATTTTCACTGCGTCGAACAAAGTTCCCCAAGTTGTAACAAGTTCAAGGGCTGTCTTGTCCCCTTGTGCGATTCTCCACAGCAATTTGTGTCCAAACCCCTACCAAGAATGCAGGCTGAAGGCATTCTGTGGCTCTGTCACAGTCCCGAGTCCATGCTTTTGAGCCCACTGAAGCATCTGCAGGAGGAGGTCATCTGATACCGTGTCTCCGTTGCATGTCAGTGCAACTCCCCATGCTGCAAGGACAGTTCTGTCCTTGAGAGAAAGTTGAAGTTCCATATTTGGAATTTTGCTTCAGAGCTCGGGTCCTCACACGGACGGACAGACGGACAGGGTCACCACTCGTCCTTCCCCCGGATCTCTGGAGCTGGGATCGACACACTCGGGGTCGCCACTCATTGCAATGATGTGACCCTTACGAGGGCCAGAGCAACAAAGACTCCGTTCTCAAAATCATCAGAAGGCTCAGATATTTTATTCATGCAAAGGCAAAAGCAAAAGCAAAATGCAAAAGGCAGAGAGATCTCTTTCTCTCGAGATTGATGCAGTGAGTCTCTGAACAGAATTGTGTGTAAAACAAAATGCAAGATACAGTTTCCATTGGCCAAAGGAACATCCTTTTCAAAACAACAGTAACAAGCAAGATGTTTACATCTGTCTGCCTGGGAAAAATTATCCACAGGCTCTCTGACTGACCTTGAGGCTGTAAGAATCTCTCACAGGCAGAAATGTCTGAAAAATCTTTCATGCATCTCCATGTCCTCCGGNTTCCAAACCTCCCAAATCCACACACAAAATCCACAATAGCTCGCAAGTCTCTCACTATTCTCTGCCACTCTACACCTTCATTTCCTGCCAAGTCACCAAACTCTCTCCTCCAGCAGCTTGGACACCACCCACTCCTTCTAGTAGAAGCACAATACTACTTTCTTTCACAATTAATACACAAAGTCCAAACCTCACAACTGTTCCCATACTAAACACGGAATTTCAAAAGGGAAGTTAGGTGGAGCTACATTAGAAAGGCGTTGGATGTCTGGGTGTTCTCAATTTAATATCTAAAATCTCTCCCCTCCAGTAATACAATACACTTCCCTCCAGATAACGAGGCTGAACTCCAAACCAACAGTTTATATGATTTATACTCATTCACTCGTTGTCAATTGCTTTGCTTTTCACTCGGTTACGGAACTGCAATTAAAGCTCCACACTTGCTTCTTGCCTAGGACACACTTCATCTGTTCTCACTCACACAGTAGCAAAATAGTGACAGAACAAAAATAGCAGTACGATAATGCATGACAGTGAGGTCCAACCCCTAGGACCTCCAACCCCTTAAAGGTACCTCTCCTTTTCCCCAGGACTAATTTTGCCAGACCCAGTCTCCTTGTGACTTTCAACCCACCCTCGGGGACTTGAACCTCGGACCTGCAGGTATTTCTGCTTAACAAAAAAATAGCAAATACCTTACTTTGGTGCAGATGGTCCTCGTCTACCCCCGCTGTGAGCCAAAGGACAGCTGAGCTCCCCCTGAAAATTCAGGGTTGCAACTAGGAGGTCTGCTTACCCCTGGATCCGACAGCCCGGCAGAAAGGGTCCCATCTCAGGGTGCCAGCTGAATCACTCCAAACCAGGTCAAGGGACACTTCAAAGACAGAGTCAGAGAAGTGGGTATTTGCTTTATTCAGCGTGACAGGTGTGGAGGATCATTCCTCCAGACACACACAGCGGCACTTCCTACAACACAGTATTATGGGTAAAATTAATGAATATTCATCACATTCCTTGGGATAAGAGTGGTTATACAAATTACTTCTCAGAAGTCATTAATATGATTAGCATACATGCCACGCATGCACTGTGTACCCTGGTGGTCGCGCTGAGGAAGGCTCCTCTTCTTCCTCAGGGGTCTTTGTGATGAAGGCTAGTAGTCTTCATCGCAATGCACTTTTCATCTTTCTTTCTGGAGCATGCACAGTCTTTTGTAGAGTGATTCAGCAGTTTCTATGTTGATTTCAAACAAATTCTTGTTCTTCTTATTTTGACAAGATTAAGGTGAATGCTACTTCTTAGGTTTTGTGATTAACATTTGCTGTCTCCTAATAGTTAACTGGGCTTACATGAGTTAACTACTGATCAACCCCTATCAGTGTGGGGCTTCATTTTAACCAACAGTCAATTCAATAACAAAATATTTTCATTATCTTTTTCACATGTGCTCAAGTATTATTTTAAAATATAAAATGTTGTCTGTGGTGCGGGTGTGTGTGTGCGCGCATGCATACATGCACAATGTAGCTGGTTTGAGTTGTTTGAGGAACTTGATGTGTGTTTGCTCTACCTGGGTTCTATTTCATGTTTGTGTCCTTTTTGTGTGGTTTTTTTGGGCATAGAGATACTCTTCTTTCAATGTCACAGTGTACAAGACAGTCTACTAGCTCTTCCAAATTTGCCTGGTTTAGTTG
This sequence comes from Vireo altiloquus, assembly GCA_013396875.1. Taxonomy (NCBI): domain Eukaryota; kingdom Metazoa; phylum Chordata; class Aves; order Passeriformes; family Vireonidae; genus Vireo; species Vireo altiloquus. Next base: position 3,089 of record VZRF01004491.1, read on the forward strand.
TGCTATTTTTGTGTTTGTCCTTCTTGGTGCTTACTTTAAATTGTTGGACAAGTCCAATGTACTTTTATTTCAGGTCAAGATTTCTAACTTCTCAAGTTGAAAGAAAGCAGAAAAATAACATGAACATACTCTGAACCTTTTATACTAAAATATTACAGCTTCCTGTCACTGACAGACAAGTCAGTTTCTGATATGAAAGTTCAATTTATTTATTTACTTATTGCTAAATGCTACTGGTGTAATTCCCAGACATCAAGTCTAGCTGGCTTCTGTGGCCTTAGGGGTTGTGTTCCCTCCCCCCCCTTCTCCTCTTCCCTCCTTCTCAAGGGTTTAGTTACAATTAGCTGTTTCTGAATTGAGTAATTTTCCATCTGTCAATTAATAACTTCTGGTTTGTGTTCTCTTCTTGCAGTACATTAAAATAGTCGTGTTATATTTTCTTGTGTTTGTTTGAACCTTTCTCCCATGGGAGAAAGGATTATAATGCAGTTTACCAAGCTTCTTTAGTAGTGAAGTGTAATGTGATATTAAGCCATATGAATATAGTTGAATTAATGATTTGTTCTATTCTTTCTTGTTGACGTTTTTGTTGCATGCAGTTCAACCACAATTTGAATATAAGTGACTTAAACCTTGTTCCAAAAACAAAAACCCCAAACCCCTCAATTGCAGTTCCTGTTTTAATCAATTACTTTAATTACCATAGTTAAACCTCTTTTGTGTCTCTCTCTTTGTAGTACAGAGCAGTATTCAGAGGTTCCAGGAGAAGTTTTTTATCTTTGCTTTAACACCTCAGCAGGTCAGAGAAATCTGTATTTCCAGGTAAGAAGTAAGAGTGTGGCATAGTCTAGGTAAACTTTTGCAAAATTTCGGGAGAAAGTGTGGGGTTTTTGGTTCCGTTTTATGCAGCACATAAAGCTTGCAGATGCTGAATGATAATCCTTACTGAAGTTACTCTGAGTTTATCTATTCTGTTTTCTTCAGGCACTACTATGCACAGACTTTATGTGCATTTAGGGTAAAACCTACCCCATTAAAGAGTTAACAGTTACTCTGTTCCAAATAATTGTCACTATTTAGAGAAGTGGTAAGCTTTTCTTCCATGCATGTTTCCTGACTGCAGGAATGGAAGGCTGCTTTTTTTGTCACAGGGTTCATGTTGTTGTGAGACCTATGGTATAAGCCAAGAGGGTTTTTTCTTCTCTGGCAAAATCATACTTTATTGTTACAATAAGCTCTTGACAGAGGATGCTGATCTTAAAGTCCTGTGTAACTTGCAGTAGGTAAACGGAGGTGTTGCTTATGAGACTTGTTCATGGGTCAATAAAAGAAAAATAAGAGCAAAGTTTAGTGATGTTGGGACAGGTGTGCCAGTTCTTTCTCTGTATGACTGGAATATGAGACCTGCTGTCTAGATGGATACTTCTCTTTTTATTTCTCTTTGTCACAGGGACTTCTTGCCCGGGGGCAGGAGAGATTACACAGTCCAAGTTCAGTTAAGGTACCTTTTTCAGTGTTCTCTTACAACTTTTTAATTGCATAATGTAACATAAGACTAGATGTTTGTGGGGACATGAATGTGGTGACACTTGAAAATTATGCTTTTTCTTTTCGGGGATATAGGTTATGCCTAGCAGAGACAAGCTGCCCTCAAGAAGATAATTACCCTAATAGTTTGTGTATTAAAGTAAATGGGAAGTTGTTTCCATTGCCGGTAAGCTTGTTTGTATGTGACTTTGTGGTGTGTGTTATCTGTAATATAAGCTTGCTAAAACAGTCAAGCTGTTTATTATAACTTAAATTTTTCTGGTTACTGATGTTATGTATATAGTTTGTATGTTGGCTGTGTGAGATAGCCATTACTACTGTTAATCATGTTACAGCCACTGCATGGAGTAATTATGTTTTAGCCACCTATAACAAACCGCATCTACTGCAGTTAACAAAATATGTCAAAACCAAACCAGTGCCTGCATGAAGAATCCTCCTCCTAGGTATTCAAATTGAGTTTGACTTGATTGGTAGTAGCCTTCACTGTTTGGGCTGTTTATATTTGTGATTGGCTTGAGTTCCTTCTTGTTGCAAGGGAATGGTATCGCTTCCTTGTGTACAAGTTTGTATGCTGCTCTGCATCTGTCCGGTTAGTGCAGAATTGCGTGAATGAAGAAGACATTTTAGGGTTCTTAGCATTTGCTGATGCTGAAACAGAACAGCATTGTCAGTCATACACTTCACTGGTGTCTGATGTTTAAAAACTAGTACATCGGCAGGGTCACTTCAAAGCATAATATATATACATATATACAAAAAGGTGAAAGCATCTCATTATTCTTAAAAAATCTTTGGAATGGGTATCTCTGTACAATAGAACAGAGAAACTCTTATGCAACCTGTTCTGAAATAGTTCTGGAATCTATTGAAGAGGGAAAAAGTAGTAGTACAGAGGGGTTTTTTTCAGCAGTGGGTTTGGGAAAATGCTGTGTGGAGAGAGAAGGTGCGAAACCTCTTTTTTATGTCTGTCACCACCTTGGTGTGCCAGATGTATTGTCCTGTATGCTCCCTCCTGCATTTGCAACCCATGACTGGTTTTTTTGCCTCTACTCATCTTAAATGAGATTCTTTAGCTTCTCTTCCTCCTACTTCTTTAACCATCGCATCACTGTTATTCTGTCTGTCTTCAGTGTGTAAGGTGTCTTTGAAAGACAGGTATCTGCTAAGGAAGGCAGGAGCCTCCCTTGGAATGGAAACTGTAACCCCCTTCCCTCCGAATTATTATAATTTTGGAATTAAGGGGGCTTTTAGGCAAAGATATGAGAATAGGAATAACAGTTCTTTACTAATATGTATATAACAAGGCAAACAAACAACAATAACTATGGTAGTAATAACAAACAGAACCAGAAACCCAGTAACAGCCAGCAGGGGCGCTGGCAGCTCCTGGTGAGCAGGGCAGCTGCAATGATTCGCCCGTGGCTGCAGGGGGCGATGTGGTGCAAGCCCAGGGAGTATGCGATAATGGCGGCTTGGCCGAGACGGGAAGGGATGGAAGAAAGGCAGGGCAGTGGCGGCCCGGCTCCCAGCAGGGCAGGGAAAAGCGGGCTTGAGATCCTGGGGTTTTTCCCTTGAGGCACCCAAGCAGATGGTGAGAAAGTCCCTCTTTTAGTGAGGTAGGGTGTTAACAAGCTCCCAGTGCAACGGCTGCTCCCCCGAGCAAAGCTCCACTTACGGTAGAAGAAAGGCAGCAGAAGGCAGAACCCCGCAGTGGTGATGAATTCTCCCCATAGCAACCACAGCTTCTCTCCCCTCCGAAAGGCGAGGGAACAAGAGAGAGCTAGGGGCTGCCCAACCCCATTTTCCCAGTCCAAGTCTCAGGGTATCTCTGCCCTCTGAGAAGTCCTCAGGTAAAAGAGAGAGTAGCCAACTGCACCCCTCCCCTGAGCTGTGACTTCTTTTGTCTCTCTTAAGTATCCAGTTGTTATTGTCTCCTAGCAACACATATGGGGGAAAATTCCTTAAGAGAAAAAAAACCAAAAGGAGAACTCCTAAAACCCCAACACCTGGTAAGTAACAAGGTTTTTATACGTGATGAACTACAGCGGTTGGTTCTCCTGTTGACATTTTTGTAGGCAAGACAAAATGTGAAAGTTCAAAAGGTAATTTGCTTTTCTTAGGGAACCTCCATAGACCACTGCAGGTCTCTTTCAAAGGCCAAAATCAAATATGTCAGGGAAGGTTGGAAATAGATAGATATTAAGAGTAATCATGCTTTCTGTTGACAGATTTTTCTGGCTATAGCAGGTGATACCTGCTTTGACTAATAAGATTCTTGAAACAAGTGTGGAAGACTTAAAGACACAAATAATGTTGGCACTTGCTAGCCACTAGATTTGGCAGCCTAACTAAACAACTCTAGACCATGCTGGTTGAGCTAGGCAAGCAGAGTGTTCTTAACTCCTGGAAGGCCAGGAAGGGAAGGTTTTAAGTTGTTCTAGGAGTACAAGATTGAATCTGTTCTCAAGGTCATTGTGGAAGAAAACATCAAAAGCTTGACTGAAATTAAGCATGTGCACTGCAGTCTCTAAAAAAAAAAAGGAAAAAAAAGTTGGGAAATACAAGATGTGAAAAACACTGTTCACTTTTTGATAAAATTTAAAACGTTTAATAAAAGACAATAAGAGATAAGACAATAAGAGATAAAACAATAAAGCAAAAAGCCAGGTGCTTGGCATGCTGCCAAGAGCACACACTAACTCAGAAAACATTTATTTACATATACCAGCATGTTGCATATTCATAGACCCTCATGCATGATTCAAACACTCCTTTGAGTTTAGGTGCTCTCTTGGTTTCAACCTCTCCCAACCTGCCCCCATTCCCTCTTGCAGATCAATTCAACATTTTATTGCTTCTTCTAGTTCCATCCTGCACATTAAATCTTCTTGTGGCTCCATCCTGTTGCCTCACTCCCTGATCAATAAATTTTTCCTTTGGGGTTCTGAGGTCTGCCACCATTATCTTCATCCAGATAGGGTAATCCAAGAATGTGGGGAATTTTCTTGATTATCTTTATTATTCTCTGAGTTCACTACATAAACAAAAGAAGCATTCTACATATCATACTATAGCCTAAGAAATATATATATGTCACACTGCTATTTCTAAGTTTTGTTAATAGCAGAAATAAAAGAAACTATATTCATACAGCAAAGTTTTCTAACATTACACATATAGCGTTCATTTAAATATTTGCGAAAAGCCAATAGTATAATATGTACTTATAAAACAAGAGAACTTGCATTTTTGCTCTCTTGAAAGCAAGGCAATTTCAGTTTTAGGTTGGAGGCCAGCAGGGTTACTGTGGTTGGTACAGTATGTGGGGAAATACTCTCCTGAATATTGCAAGGATGGTGTGTTTGTCCACATAAGCTGATAGTGTCACCATAGTAGAGAAAGGCCCACTACACCAAAGCGATGGGGATATATACCCTATAAATGGCGGCAGTTCTTATGTCTGATTAAAGAAATGGCAAATCATTCATTCTTTTAAATGTGAAATTATCAGTAGTTTCCTTTCATCTACTGCCTCTATGTTCTGTGATGAAGTGCACATGATAAGGTCCCTAGTAGCTACTGGGTCACTCATCTGGGGTGAGAACCATAAAAGGCAGTGATTATCCTATGATATACTTGGCTAGTGAGTGGAAGAGGCTGTTTATTTCTGGGTTTTATTTTCAGACTTAGGGTCTTTCACAGTAACTCTTTTCCCAAGCAATAGGCTATGAATGTGTGTGTTTCTCTGGGTAAAAAAATATCCACGTGAGTGTTTTTACAGCATATTCTTTCTGGGAGAGTTTCTTGTATAGAACAATACTGTCTTGAACTAAATAAAATCTTATGGTCAGTTCTGTGTAAGACAGAGCTGCAATCTTTTATTGAAATTTTCTGGTGCAGGATGAGTTTTTGAAATGAGTGGACTACAGGCTGTCTGTATGAACTCAGAACAGAGATTCTCAGTTCCTGTTGCAGACTGGCGTGCGTTCATCATGACATGCAGAGTGAGATGAATAAGCTACAGTTAGGCTATGTGTTCCTTCAGACAGCACAAGTACTTTCTGCTTATGATATGCTGGAAATTATGTGCTTGCCTAGAAGCAAAAGGGAACTGGATGACTTGATTCAATTCTTAAACATCATAAAGGAAATAAAACTACAGAGAAAAGTTGTCCAGGTTATGAAATTTTTCATCAAAGCTGAGCAAACAAAATGTAGTTTATTTTGTTTCTGCAGACAACAGCAAAGCCTATTATTCCCTGCCCATGGTGAGGGGGTTGAAACTAGATGATCTTTAAGGTTGCTTCCAACACAAACCATTCTATGATTCTATGATCTCTTAAATACAGCTGATTTTCCATGTACAGCCCTTCTTCAGGGACCTTGGCAGAGGACAGATGACGATTCGTAGCTAACTGGGCCAGGTATAGTTGATGGAAGGTAAAGCAGGCACCAAGATGTGGAGCTCTTGGAACAAGACTATTGTTTTTTACATAGAATCACTGAAGTGTTTTCTGGGTGTGAAACACTGAGTTAACTCTTCATGACTTGCTGCGTTTGTCACTAAGGCTGTATCCTTTTGGTGTTCCACTCTGTGTGTGGGAATAAAGCATCAACATTACTTTTTATTCTTTCAGTGAACTTACCTGGACCCAAACTGTTCTTTCACCTTTTCAGCATTTCTATAAAACCCCTTAAAACAAAAAATGCCTTATAATTGTGGTTGACTTATAGTGTTAGACTGTCAGACTGATATTTTTCAGATTGTGTTGGATTTGGTCTCCAGCCTAGAGATCCTCTAGGTTTACCTGCTTCCCATAGATCTGTTTAAAACCTTCAAGTCTGTGTCAGCAGGTTTCAGAGTACAGCGGGGAGACTTGGTAACACGTTAATTGTCCTTTCTTCCCATAGGGATATGCTCCACCACCAAAAAATGGAATTGAACAGAAGCGACCTGGGCGTCCCTTGAATATCACATCTCTAGTTCGGCTGTCATCAGCAGTGCCAAACCAGATTTCCATTTCTTGGGCTTCTGAAATTGGAAAGGTAATCTGCATGTTGTGTAGGATGTGGGAAGTTGTCTAAATGACCTCATTTTCCATTTCTTCTCTCCTACTGCCTGATGTTGCTGACAACACATACACCAGCAAGAGTTTAGTATTAGGTGGCTGAACTTATCAGTGCCAGGAAACAAAGTTTGCTCCAGAACTATGGTAGTTTTCAGTAACATATATATGATTCACATACAGATGATAAAGACTTCCTTATAGAATTCACATTAGAAAGCCTGCTGTTAGGGGTTGCCTGAAGTGCATGTCAAAAATAACAAGCTCGTTTTGTGGTGTAAATAGTACAAAACAGTTCAGACATGACAAAATAAAAGGAAGACCTACTCACTTCCTTGTAGCCTGATGGTGTGAAAAATGAAATTATGTAGCCATATATTCTAAGGCATATTTCTTGGTATCTGTTGTAATTGTCCATTGGAGAAGACTTTTTAAACAGATCACTTGTAAGAGCCTAAAACGAGAGATGTGGGACTCCAGGCGGCTCTTTAAAATGCTGTTTATTGTATCCAAGATGTTACAGCAGTCACGGGTCGTGGGTGACCAAGAACCACACCTATAGCTGCCAGCTACAGCTTGTAGGCAGACGTGAAGCCAAATTCTGCTCAAGTTACAAAGCATTATATACTTTTCTTTGCTGAGTACCTTAATACATGACAACCAATTAGCATCATACACAATACCTTTACATTTGCCTATAGCCTATCACCACTACTATCATTACCATATTATAGTCATTATTATCCAATCACAAGAGTATGTTACAATTTAAGCTTACAATGGAAAATCCTTAGACCTTTTTTCTACTTGCTACATCAACATTTCTCTGTTTACCTGCTGATATCTCTTCTGCTTGGTAAGAACATGTTTTTTATTTGCTTATGCTCTTCTTGAGACTGATTTACTTGGTAAAAAATGTCTTTGTAGTCACATACCTTTGTTCTTGACATAAAAAATCTCCTTTGAACTCGACATAACCTTTGCTTTCTTAGTTGTCCAGTAAGACTGGCTCAGCACTCCTTACTTTAGGCATTTATTATTCTTCTATATCAAAACTTGCTCCCATCTCTATTTCACTCTCAGTTCCTACATTCAAAGATCTTTCTGCCAAGCCTAAATATCTGTGAAAATTTCCTGCTAAACTTTCATCTTCTCCAACAGTCATTAATCATAGCTGAAAAGAGATTGGCCTTTAAAATGGCTGTGTGATTGTTTAGAAGTCCACCTATGGATTTTTTAAAGAAAGAAAAGGACAGTGGGAAATTTCTGAATTCATCTTGAGTTTAAATAATGGTTGCAGCAGCCCTTCCAGCTGTTGCTAAGTCAAGAACTACTTATTCCTCTATCTGTGACTATTTGTGTAAATGTCATGGTTTTAGCAATGATACTCCCCAGTTTAGTGCTCCCCCGGAGACACTCCAAACCATGTGCCACTCACTCCCCTGCTTTCCTCTCCTCCTCCCCTGCTTCGGGCTGGAGTGGAGAATTGGAGGCACAAAAGGTAAAGATCATGGGTTGAGATAAGAACAATTTACCGAAAACAGCAATGAGATGAGAAAAGAAACAGTAACAGCAACAATACTAATGACAGAGGGTACAAGAAAAGGAACAATTCACACAGAAACCCCCCTGAAAATAGATTATACCAGACTGCTCCCTTGGCTCCCTCTGCCACATTTACTCAACCTTAAGGAACTCCTTCTCTCTGGAAGAGATTCCCTGCCCCCGGCAATGACATGAGGTGGTAGAGAATAACCTCTGGGTCCCAACCATGCTCCCTCGTGGCTACTGCGAAAATTAACCTTGTCCTGGCCAGAACCAGGACAGTAAATCCTTCTGGATTCAATTATCAAAGTAACTTACCTCTTGCTTTTTTTCAGAATCAAAATTTGGAGTAGAGACACCACATTTCAAAGTGAGACTCCAGTATAAGCTTCTTTACACTAATTAAAATCTTTAAAAGAAATTGGAGAGAAAGCTAATGTTCAGAAAATAAACGAAGGGCAGTGCTGACAGCAAAGTGTTTTGGTTTTTTTTCTAAAACAGAGGTGAAGGAAAAGATATAGGCTGTTTCTTTCCAATCAGAAAGTACAAGAATCTTAAAATTACTACAGTACTGTGTGTGGTCTTGGCCTCTCCTGCTGACCTCTGCTTTCTTCCTCCCCTCTATCTGCCAAAACATATTCTCATGGAAGCAAATTACTTGGAGGTTGTACCAGCATTCCCCCTTTCCCTGAGATGTAGAACAAGCTTTTAGGTTTAATGTTGGTGCCAGAACTCATGGAGCAGCCTGTCACTACACATCCTCAAAGTCGAGACCCTGAGGACCAGTCTGGAGTGTCAGCAGGCTCATATGGTAAGGGCTTATTGGCATGGACTTGACTGATAGTGGAGGGCTGCTGAGAAAAGGAGGCATTAACCCCTCAGAGGTGGTCAGATTTGAGCCTATAAAATTCTTTCTGTGGGCAATGTATAGTCATTCTTTAGGGAATAAAACAAATACAACCCCCCTCCCCATTTTTCTTAGTGGTGTCTCATATATTTAGATCACTTTATCTGCTCATCTAGGCAAGAGCTGGTGGGACTTGCAGAATTTTCTCTTCATTAATGACCTTGAAGAGAGAGTGAATGCTGAACAAAAGCAGCTGGCAAGTGGTGTGAATTAGGGAAGAGTAGTAAATTCTACAGAATAGGGTCAGCCTCAGAGGAGTGGACTGGTATAACAAGGCTTGGCTTAAAAGTGTAGAACAAGCAAAAGAAAAGGTACAAAGAAATTTGTGTTCCTTTAGAAGGTGTTGTGTTTGCCCCTGAAAGACCATCATCTTTTGTTGTGTGATTGTCTCTGAGCTCCCCACTAACAGATGGACACTGGAAAAAGGGAAGGATTTAGACTAACATGAGAAAATCTTAAAGACTGCATGTATGAGATGTGCCACTATGTAAATCATCTTTCCAAGAACAGAGCCTTGATTGTCTCTTGGTTGTGGAATTATTTTTCTGTCTTGGTTTGAAAGACAGGTCTCTGCCAAGGAAGGCAAGAACCTCCTTTGGAATGGAGAATTATGAGCCCCTTCCCTCTGAATTATTATAACTTTGAAATAAGGGGCTTTCAGTCAAAGATATGGGAAAAGGAATAACAATTCTTCACTAGTATGTATAACAAGACAAACAAACAACAACAATGGCGGCAACAACAAACAGAACCAGAAAACCCAGTAATAGCCTTCTCTTGGCTGTGGGCACTTCCCCCTTTGGTGTAGTTATGGTCGCAGCTGGCAGGGGCGCTGTTGGC
>VZRF01004505.1:0-233950 GCA_013396875.1 Vireo altiloquus
GCGGCACACAGGTGTGGACTCTCGCTAGGCACCATGCTTCAGAGGGGTTCCTGCCTTTGCATGGCATTGCCATCCAGAAGATTGTAGGAAGCCTCCCAGGACTGCTTGATTTTCCCTGTAGTGCTCTTCATTTTTGAAGTATTTAGATATGAGTATTTTGTGCGGCAAAATAATTAGAGTGAAAGAATATCTATTACGAATGGTCTCTGAAAAAAAAAAAAGGAGCCAAAATTTGTTACAGCTATTGTAATAAATGAAGAGAAGATAAACTTTTTGTCATTATTCTCTAATCCCTAACATCAATTCTTGTAGAATTGTGTGAATTCATCTTTTATGGCATAAAGAAAGGTGTAAAGAGTTTGTATTTATCAGTAGCTGAGTTTATAGGCCCATCTTTAAATAATTATGCATGTCTTGTTCAATACCTGAAAATGGTGATATTTGGCCATCTCTGCAGATACCAGAGGAGAACGTCTTGAATGAGTCTGTGGGACTGAACACAGAAAACCAGGGACTGAGCTGAAATAGAAAAAGAATCAAAAGACATTCAAAACTAGTGAAATAGAAGTTGGGTACAATCCTATTCAAGGTTTGAATATCTCATCTCTCCTCTCTCATCACCTTTCCTCTCTAATGTAGAAGAAGACCCAAGAATCTTAATTCTTCTCAACTTCTGCAAGGTACCATGCAAACAAGAGCTGTTAATGAATTATGTGTCACAACACTGTTTGATTTTCTTTTGAGAGAATGATGATGGTGTTTGCTTAAGTCATAGCACTGAGGAGAGGTCTCCTGAGTTTCAATAAGATTTTATCTAAAAAAATGTGCAAAACCCCAGGTGCCTTCAGTTGTTTCTTTCTATGATGTTTAGGTGCATTCTTTTTCCAAGACAGAGTGAATCTTATGAGCACAGAGCCCTGGGCTGCTTCTACAGCTTCTCTGCAGAAACAGCACCTCCCAGGCCATGAGCTTGTCTATTCTCTAAAAACATTTCTCCCACTCTGATATGGGATGTCTTTGACTTTGTTTTCTCACCTTCCTTCCAGAATTTCTCTGCCTTTGGCAGCTGAGGCATGTGGCATGATGAGCAATCCTTGCCGTCCATTGCACACACTTGCACACACTTTGAATTAATTTTTAACTGTGTATCAGAAACAAGGATAATTTAATGGCTGCAACTTTGAACCATTTCACGACTGACCAGTTTAGCAGGAACATAAAATCAGTATACTTCTAAGCCAATGTAATATTGTCTGTTATGGGTTATAATTTGTATCCTCTATAAACCAGAATTAGCAGTTCAGAGGCTTTATTTGGGCACTGAGCACAGAACCTGCATTTATTTTGAAAGAAAAAAAGGTACTGCAAGATTCTCACTTCTAACATAAGATGCTAAGCCATTTCCCTATAGCTTAGCCTTGAAGTTTCTCGTTTAAGAGAGGGAAAATCGAAAAATTTTTGGAGTATTTTTTGTCAGTTTCAAACCAGACCTGAATTTCATTGCTTGCACAGTTCTTCATTTTCAAACCGCTGTGTTTGGTAGAAATGTCTGGAATGCAGAGTATTATATTTAAAAATAAAGCAAAACAATTTGTAATAGCCACTCTATCACTCTATCTAAACAAAATCCCATACCCACCCCGTTCTGGAAGCAGGGAGTAGCGAGGATGGGAGAAGTAGTGGGAAAAAAAAAGAATTAGGAGTAAAACTGTGTATATAGTGGCCAGAATTAATCACTCTGAGGTTTGGAACAAAGATGAAAATATAAATTAAACAAAACTGCCTTTATCCCACAAAATACTTAAAATGCTAGTGCAAGAATTCAGAGGGTGCAGTGTTCAGTTCCAAAGAAACCTGTATGAAAGGCCAAGAAGCCACTTCTGCTTGGTTAGCTTTATACTAACGATCAAAGCAGAAAGGTATCTCATTTCCATATATAACTTTGAAGTAATTTATAAAGAAATCCAGAAAATATGTCTTAGAGTAGTTCTTACCAGGCTGCCTTGCATCAGAACAATAAGTAAAAACTAGAATGTCTCTTTGCTGTAAGAGGAACCAGTACTGTATTGTTCAAAACTTCTTCATCTGTCTCTAGTAATTCTTGGTTTGTGAAGACCAAGAAAGAGTCAGACAGGTTTTTTATTGCCTTGGGATAATTTTTTTTTTCCTCTGCTCTCATAAACCTTCCATATGCTTCTACATCCATGTCTTGTTTTCAATTTTAGTGAAGGTTTTTATTTGGAGTCTCATAAAATTCTAATTTATTGCAGCTTCTTTTTATAAAATGCAGAGGGGAGGAGGGGAGTATTGAGATAGCATGTGCAAGGCAGTCCCAAGGAATGCATTTGAGAATTTATAATGTTGGGCAGTTTATCAACCCCTGCTTCAGTTATTGGCAACTATTTTTCCTAACTCCCTAACCCGTGATCATGTGTTCTCATGGTGTGTATGGAAGAACCAAGTGGCTATCTCAGCATACTAATATACATATTTTTTTTGGAAAGTACAGAATTCAAGTGCTGAACTTCTAAATCAAATAGACCATATTGCTGCATGATGTGTATACTGAGAGGTGGTGAGGAAAACCTGTCCTCCCAATGTGCTACATCTGACACTACTTGGTAATAACTTCTCAGGCATTTTTGTGCAAGATGGTCCTTGGAATCTACTTAAATCAGGAACAGAAATGTCAGCTTAGCAAGTAGTTGCTGGTTTTGCCAGCACAAAGGAGCACATCTCTAGCACAGGGAAAGGCATTTCTGAGTCTTTCCTCTTGTAGGGCAGAAGCCAGACCAGAAAGTTGTAAGATGCCTTAGATACCAAAATCAATGTAATGAGAGGTCAGAGGAACATCCAAGAGCACAGTGAACTCCCATATCTCTGTTTCTTGTGCACATGGACTCCAGCACACAGAGAGAAGTCAAAGGACAGCCTAGTTTGGTACTTGCAATGGGAACAGAGCTCCAAATATGCTTAAATGTTCGTGGACTTGTGCATCACTTGTTTTACAATTTTACATTTGCTCTTGGATAGCCCAACTGGTCTACAAACTCATATCAGTCTATTTAAGTGAGAAAATCTCCTTTCTCACTTATGCAAACTGTCTGCATTCCCAGAGAGTGAGGGGAAATCAGGTAAAAGAGCCTCCCCTGTACATGATGTGCTCCTATAGCTGTCAGTTCTCACTGTCCTGTTGGGGACTGATTTCCATCAGTGTGCACCATTTGTTGAATACTCATAAGAAATAAGATAGGAGTGATAGATCCCTCTGGAAGTCACTGATCACAGCTGACCCTTTCCTAGGTAAGGAGCAGAGTGTTTGCCTTTGAGGGAGCAGGAATACATCCAGGCTTACCTCCTTCTGCCCTATTCAGAATTGACTCGGGACCAAACTGAACAAAAAGGAAAAAAGTGTATTTCCCACCAGCTGAGCTGTTTTTCTTTGCCCCTCTCTGGTGTGAAGTCAAACAATCTAAATGAAAACCTCACACTTCAAATAGTGAAGAATTGTGGTGCTAATATGTTACCATGGTTCAAAGTTACTGCAAAATTTCAAGTAGTCCCTGACTTCAGCAGAATGAACACGACCTTTTTTGTGCAAGGAACTGCATTGCTTTTACATAACTAAGTGATGTGCTGAAAATACCTGTGAAAGCAACTGTCCAGAGCTAAGGGCATAGAGCGCCAGCACAACCTACAAAAAAGGTGTCACCAGGCAAACCAGTAGTTCAAGAATTTTGTGCAAATGGCATGAATACTTTTGCATATGTTGCATGTTTGGTAAATGTGGAATTATATATGTGCGCACACATGCAGATATTTTCTGAACCTCTTCTTTGTGAATGTGAACCCCTTCCCACTCTGTACATGTTGTGGTATATCAGTGATACAACACTCGTGCTATTTAAATGTTTGGGGAGAAGACCCTCCTGGAAAAAGTTCATAGTGGTGAGTCAACCTACGTACTGAGAGAGAAATTCGAGTCCCAGAGCATATTTGAAATTTATTCTTGCAGGGGCTGTAAGGAAATATGAGAGCTGCTCTGCTGGAGAGAAACTGCTGGGCACTGGACCCTTTTTTTCTCTTCTAAATAAAACACAGAATAGGCTTTTAACTGCCTTTTCTCCATAATAGCTACTTAACCCTGTTCACTAACATTAAGGAGAAAAAAAAGAAATTCCAAGAAAAATTCCTATTCAGAGTAAAAAATATAAATTAAACCAAAGTGCGCAGTGCACACCCTTTTCTTTCCTTCCTGTTTTGTTTGGTGTTTTCTAGCTCTGCTTTTTGGACAGCTGAATGGGGGCTGGGAAAGTGTTTACAATATTTTCACATGATTGAGATGGCAGAGTTCTTGCACTCTGTGAAAGGCCTTCTGTTTTCAGATGGCATTGAAAGTTTACCGTCTTTCCAGACAAAAGGAAGAGAGCCCGTTGCCAGCGGATGAGTAATGGGCATGGCCTCCGCACAATACCTCCTATCCAGTCCTAAATCTACATGGTGTTCTTAGGCTTCCCGGCTTCTCCAAAGCAACCTTTGTCTCTGCTCTGGGAGACCAAAACTGCTCGTTGGGCAAGTGGGGATGCAGCCAAGAGGGGAAGGCTCAGTGACAACAGTTGCTCAGTGCTCACTGCCCAGTATCTGCCTCCTTACCCTGCCACTATAATAGTTGGGAACCCATCAACAATTGAGCATCTTCTATACAAATATGTTGCAGACCATCTGTATAGTTTTCAGTTCCAGAAGATTCCAGTGACTCACTAAGTTTTAGTACTTTTTTTCTTCTTCTTCTTAATCTGATGGGCTTCCCTGAGATAAGTGATTAAAGCAAAAGCCTGACATAATTTCTTCGGAGCTAAAACTGCGCAGAAGTTGCCAGTTCCTGTATTTGTTTTCTTACAAGCAACTCGAAGCAGGCATTTTCCACTGTTAACAATTTTTAGGTTCTATCAAGTCATCTTTTTTTTTGGTCAGAAAACTGTTTTGGTGAAAACGATTTCTAACATTATCTTAGAAAATAATTGAACAGACAATTCTGAAGTTTTTCCAGAGAATCTGTGCACTTGTTGGTGTTATAGAGACCAGTAGGTAATTTTTTTCTTGTTTCTCTTACAAAGCTTCCTAGAGCTTGTCTATTTGGAATTTATCTATATGTGTATGTGTATATGTAGGCTACCTGTGTGTGGGGCATGTATGTGTGTGTAAGCATGTCTCTCTCTGTGTACCTGTCTAACAGAACTTGCATTTCACTGTGCTACACAGGGCATGAAGAAGAGCTTTCTAAGAATTAACTAAGAATTCATTAACTGCACTTAATTTTGACTGTGTGCTTGGCTAAGAATTGTCAGTATTAGGTTCTTATTCTTTCATGCTAATTTGGTGTTGCATAGCAACTGACGTATTGTTGTCAGGAAAATAGAAGCAAAGACGTAAGAGATACAGGATTTCTTAAGGGGTGCTTGTAGCTGGTATCAGCAATTTACTGATTAACCTGTAGTAACCTGTAGTGCTGACAGTCCTGGATACACAAAAGATTTTTCTAAATTACCTGAATGGAGCTTTCAAGGTAACTAATTATATTCTTTGGACTTTTTTTTTCCTTTTTCTGCACTTCCCCCCCCCCTTTTTTTTTTTGAGGAGTTAACCATCTAAAGCAGCATTAAAATAATCTGGCTTCATTTCCTCTGCTGAAAGAGCAAGTCAGCTGAAATTTGGACATTTTACTGAGAGGAGAGGAAAAACCAGATAGTTTTTGTTTTAAAGAGCATGACCATATACATTCCACTCTGGTGCCTTTAAAGGGGACTTCCCTGTTTTAAATGCCCTTGAGCAGAGAAATACCAACACCTCTTAATTGTTTAATATATTAGAGCCTAAAACATTTACAGAAGTGCTTTCCAAGTATTTCACTGTTCCAGGTGCTTGGTCCTGCACCTCCTAAAATAATAGGCTATTTCCCCTCAGTTTTCCTGTGCTTGGTGCCACAATGAAACATATGCTCTGTATCAAGGGAAGGGGAAGTGAGGGAAGTAAGTGGGATGCCTGACATTGGTGCTGGTGCTTGTGGCATACACAAACCTCTCTTGTCTTGCACCACAGAGCTGCTAAAGAGTGAGAAAATAACATGGCTTGTGCTTGGGCTGTAAGATCCAAGGAGAAAAATATCATATTGTTAAGCATTTGAGTGTCACTCTGCGAAAAGACCCCTTATCACTGTGTCCTCTGAGAAGCATCACAAAAAGAATAATAGTTGTACCGATCAGGAGGGCTGAACACACACCGGTGCACAGTACAGCTGTCTTGCAGCTGCCTTAGGGCCATGCTCCAAAACGTACTTATTCTTGCATGGAGGTGTCATGAAGCCAAAGTCTGACATCTGTCACATGTAACCATGTTCCAGACTGAGGCAAAAAGAATATTTGGAAAAAAAATTCCACCTTATTTTTATCCAGTAGGGATAAAGCAAGATACAGTTTTCTTGGCCTGTACTTAAAAAATTTATTTTTCAACTTGCTTAGCCAAAGCTGACTGAGGTTTTTCCCCACTCGAGAAATAAATCTCCTAAAAAAGAGCACTTAGGGCTCCCCAGGTTCTGTGAGATTCTCCCCTGACATGACAGGATTCGAGCTGCTCTGTCCCTCTTACCAGCCGTGCCTTTGCCGAGCATGGATAACCCAACACACTGGGACTCAGTGAGGGGGCACCGAGCGGAACTGGGCAGGCAAAGGGACTTTGTCTGGAAATGCATCCTCAGAAAGTTCCTTCTCCTTCTTGAAAACCCTCCCTACTGTGCAAATGCAGGCTAATGTGAATGGTTTAAAGAGCTGGGGTCTCAGACGCTTCCAATGGCTCTGTGTAAGGGAGCAGCAGCTGGATGGTTTCCAGTAAGGAGCTGGAGGGAGAGAGGCTCTGTCTGGCCCGGGGGAGGAGATAATGTGAAGTTAAACAATTCTGTGAGAGTGCAGGACTGAATCTTTCCGTGGCTGCAGTTTCCATCAAGCACTTCCCAGCGCAGTTGCCTGCCATCCCTTTGAACCCACGTCTCCCATGTGACAGAGCAGTGATCTGGCTGCTGAGCCACTAGACTAATATTGTTCTTTTAATCTCACAAAAATGTGTTATAAAAGAGTTGGATTCACATGAGAAATTAAGTATAAGATCTGTCCTCATAAAGACATTATACCATGAATGCTCTCTTTCTGCTGGCTGCGAGAATAGGTGGCTCAAGGGTGAAAGGGTAACATTTACATTTAAATACACCTATTGGAATTGCACAAACAGAAGGCTAAAGCTACTGCTCCCTCTCTGAATGCTTTTAGAGTTTGATGCTTTTTTTTTTACATAGTAGCATCTTTTTTTTTTTTTTTTACATAATCAAAAAAGGGAATTGAGATCCTTAAGATCCCATAAAATAAAGTAAAGGAGGTCTTTGTGCCAGCAAGATAAATGAATGAACTTTTTCAAAGTAATTATTTTACTTTTTTCATCTGTATGTTCCACTCAGGAGGCGAAATCCAGATTTCAACCAGAGCTTTCTCTGCTGTTACACTAACTGTTAGTGCTGGCTGGGTGGATGCTGTTTACATTTCCCAGAGAAAATGAAATGCACTCTTTTTTTTTTTTTTCGTATCTGCCAAACCCAGATTTACCCTGTGATGAAACAGAAAGCTCCATAACACCTAGGGAAAACAGAAATTGAAACAGGGTGGAAAGGGCATTTTGTGCAAGGGTAGCTTGGCAGCCAGGGTGCAAGTTCAGTGAAACCCATGATATGCACCTGCTTGACCCAGGCCAGGGCTTACTCCCTTTCCTCTCCAGCATCTTTCTCCCCTGTGTACAGTGACAGAGGCTTATGGGCTGGCATTGCAAAAACTCTGGGTTTACCTTTGCTTTCTGGGATCTCTGATGAATAAAAAAGAAACAAAAGAAAAAGAAAAAAAAGGAAAAAATTCAAGTGTATTTTCTTTTATTTTTTCTTTACGTATTTTGATGGCTCTTTTATCATGATTTTCTACTACCCACACAAGGGCCAAATCCAAAAAGCATGAATATGCCTTAAAATTACACTGTAGATGGAAATCAGAAATCAGGAGCTCCATGCTGAACAATTTTTGCACATACTCCCTGGTATGTATTAAATTACTATACAGCATATAGCTAATAACACAAATCATTAAGTAGGTTCTGGATACCTCTGAACACTTAAGAACTTGAAATCCAGATCTGGATGTGCCCGTTTCTTAGTATGTAGTTAATAATTTTTCCTTTGGATATGTATGTGAAACTGCTATCTTTATATATTACTTTGAACAGTGGGGAATTCTAAGTAATTAAAAAAAAATGAATCAAATAATAGGGACTTTGGAATCTCTGTAGAGTAAAATGATCATGTCATTGAAATGCATGCAAAAAAGGAAGAGTGAAGGAATCCATATCTCCATGTCCAGGAGCCCTTTATGGGTCTTTATTTCAGAGTATATTTGACTGTATTTTGTTTGGGTTTTTTTAGTTTTGCCCTTTACAACACTGAGTGTCTGTGTAAAACAAAACTATGTGTCCCTTAGTCTTCCTAGTCTAGTAAGGCCTAGTCCTCCTAGTAAATCTTCCTAGCTTTTATGGTCTAAGAAATCCTGAATAACTTTTTACTGTATACTTTCTTGTTTTTTAATAATTTTATGTCAACCACTCATCAGTCATCTTTTCTTCCAAGCCAAGGAATCCTCTGCCACCAAAACTCTCCATGCAGGGAAGCTTTTCTGCATGTCAGATAACCCTTGTTGCACTCTGCTTTAGCCCTGCTCCTTCTGCTGTGCCTTTTTGGAGGTGAGTCAGAGGTGTGCTCAGTATTCACCCTGAACATCTCTGCATTGTTATTCTTCCCTTCAAAAGGACTCTTGAAATGCTGTGTGCTGTCTGACTGCTAGAGAGCATTAGGATGACATTTGCATGGAGTTTAAAGGTCCATTTTAAGGTGGAATCATTCTCCTGGCCTACGGATTCATAGGGTCACATTACCTGAATTCAGAGGATTTTATGGCCCCTGCAGAGCAGTTTTGACAACCTAAATTTCATACCTGTGTTTTGAACTCACAGTGCAATGAAGTTGCCTCAGTGCTCTTGAAGGAGAAATCCCTTCCATCCAGCCAGCAGTCAGTATTATGCACCTCAGCCCATTGAAAATTTAGGCAAAAATTATCTTCCGAGCAATAAAATAGAAAGTAAAGCCCCTATTCAAAAAGCAGAGGGGATGGTAGCTGTTCTGAGTTTCTGGATCCTGGCCTCAGTTTTCTGTTTTCAGTAGTAGTGTAACATAAAGAACTAAGTTCTTTCCAAGAGAAAGGACCAGAATCAATCTACTACCACTATATGAGAGGTAAGTAATTTCTCTTGTTTCTGGAGAAACCTTTTCAGGTTTCCCTCCCAGGCCAAAGAAGGAAGCCTGTAGTTGCTTTTGGGTTTTCATATCATTAGACTGTGGTCAGAAGATGGTGCAGGTTTCTTTTTGAGGTTAGAATCAGACACCTCCATTCAAATGCAGGCAATATTATTGGATAAGGGCTGAGAGGTTTATGCTAAAAGTTTTGTATCATGGAAGTAATATCAAGCATAGCTCAACTACAATAAAGTATTTACTTCCTAGTTTGAGGCTCTCGTTTTACGCTCTGAATGAGTAAAACACAGCCTGACCAAACACAAGTTGTGAGACAAGTGCAAGCTCTACTTAGAAGTTAACAACCTGATTTCTCTCTCACACCAGTTTTACGGTCATTTAGCTCCATTGACTTTGGGGGAATGAGTCCTGATTTACAGCCTTGCTTCAGTGCAAGTTTGAAGCTGTGCCACACAATAGCAATGCTGGTGTCAGGTTTTTGGGAGCAAAGTGTCTTTGCATTGTGCTTGCCACAGTGGTATCTGTTCTGAGGCCCTAAAAAAAAATCTTTATTAAATCTAGATCCACAGGGGACGCATTTTCCAAAAATTGTTTTGGTTTCTCATTTGTGGCATTGTTTCATCATTTAATATTGGTTATGAGGTTTGTTTTTCTTTTTTTCTCCAGTGATTTGTCACTTACCAAGGTAATCCTGGGGTTTCAGATCAGAAATATAGGTCAGAGGTTTACAAAGTCCATACTTGTGTGTAATTTTGGTTGGAACAGATACTATCAAACTGCAATTAAATCTAAAAAATGCTGTTAAATTTAAAAAGAGAAGCCCAGCAACTAAACAGATAGAATTGATAATTTTAGGCATAACTTGGAAATTAGTTTACCTTCTGTCATCTCTCCTAAATGTGATTGTAAGGTTGCACACAATGGATTACCATCTCTTTGATTTAATGTGCACCACCATAGGAGGTCTCCTGAGCTGCTTCTTACCTCATGTTGATTTCCTAGTTTAGAGCAGGCAGGAAAAAACATCTGAGTGAGTGCACCTGATCAAGCAATGAGAATCTGTGCTCTTAGCTTGACTTGTGTTGACACAAAATACTGTGGGAAAGCTAAGCAAGCTGAACACAATATAACTTCAGTCTGCTTCACTGCTAGGTAGCTACAGCCTTGCCTGCTGGAGTTCTCCTTTAGGATCTTTAGCTCTGTAGGCTGAGGATATGGAAGAGCACATGTGCTTTTGATATCTTTCTGGCATACTGCTTAAATCGCCAGAGCTCACTTCTCACAGTCCATAGTCTGTCTCTGGGAAGCTGTAGAATGATCTTCCTTGTGAGCCAGCCCTTGTCTCATCCAGTGCAATGGCCATGTTCTTTGGAGAAGGGATCAGCTCTCTTCTCTTTCCTCTTAACATAATCTGAAGTGTGGTAGGAACATCAGGAGGGCAGGGCAGCATTAAAAAGAAGGATTTGTTTCCTGAGAGATGGCATTGTTTCTCAGTTCCCAGCAGCAGAAACTTTAAACTAATGACCTTTCCAGAACATGTAAGCCAGATGAGCCTAAGACTCATGTTCATTTTGATGATTTGATGGTTTTTTATGATTATTTCTAGCAGGGGCAATGTTTTGCAACATCATCTTAATGATAATAATAAATAAAACCGTACTCCCTTTTCTCCCCCCCAAAACCAGCCTCCAACGTGGTTATTTGCTTAGTGGCTCTTGGGGGGCTTCTAGGCTGTTGCAGATGTCGGGGTCAGTGCAAGACAGGCTCTGCTGAGAGAACCAGGTACCTGTAGTGCCACCTCTGTGTTTCTCTCCCTCCCCCTAGCCCAAATCCTGACTTTAGGGAGGGAACAGATTGTTTTTCTTATGTGCCTGGCTTGCTGGGAGAGCCACATAGCTGTGGTCTGTTTGCTCAACATTAGCTGTGCTGCCCAAGTGTGAAAGCAAGCATGGAGTGTAGATTCTCTTCGACTTCTGTGGGATCTGGAGCAGATCCATGAGGAATGCTACTGTTTTCAGCACTTCCCTTGCTCTGCCTAAGACCAGGCACACTGAGATATGAATGTTGTTACAGCTGCCACATACTATATATAAGCCTCATGTTGATGATTATTGCTTTAAACTAGAAGGTCTTTATTTAAAAATGTTTTCTTCCATCTAAAACCTACCGGGTTGTATTATACTTAAAGTAATCCTTTCTACTTTTAGTGTTGTTAACAGTGTACCCGGAATTTACATAATATCACAGTTTGTATTTATAAAAAAAGACAGTAAATTTATTTATTTATTTACTGTGCAGACAGCTTTATAGTAATGGAGAACTAGCCCCAAATTAATTGAAACTAATTGGCCTATTCATTTGTCAATTGTTTGTATCATTTTATGTTTTGGTTTCTTTATTACTTCTGTTTCAATCCACTCCCTCAATTATAGTGCTTTTCTTTAAAATATAATGAATTCTATTGCATTTCAGAGAGCTGCATGGTCAAATCATGTCATTTCTGTCACCCTGCTGAACGCCATGTCACACTGCCAATGTTTGGAAGCACCGACTGCTGGCTTCAGCAAGACTGTAAGGAAAGGAAGACCTGGACATGTTGACTACATCTAAACTATTAAACAAAATTAGTCAGAGGCTTTTCTTGGAGGCCAGCTGGCACAAAAGAGCTTGAATCCATGCAGCTGAACTCTCTTGCCCTCCAAATCAGTGGCCACAACCAAAATATCTATTGGAGATGGTGCCTGACCTGGGTCAATACCCAAGCTATGATTTGGCATTGTCTGGAACGGCATTAGCAGGGTTGCACCAAAACCGTGCCAGGGACCAGTTTCTTAGTATGGATGGTTTCAGGCCCATGCCTTGTTGGTCTTGTTTAGTTTATTTATTGTCAGGGGGAAACCTCAGTAGTCCTGCCAGGAGTCAACAGGAAACCCCTACTGGCCTCAGTGACCAGAAGCTGCTGAGAAGTATAATTGTTAGGTTGTTCACCTTCACATTTCGATTCTTTTTCTCATTTTATTTTTTACCAAGTGAGCACTGAAAATTTTTGAAATCTCATAGAGTAATAAAATTGGGTTGTTGCCTGCACAAAACTTTCTGAACTACCAAGCAGTTTTTCACACAAGCTGAGCTTCTGGAAAAGCCAGCTTCAGCTCTCTTCCCTGATGAAGGATCTCCTATGGCTTTGAGCAAGTAGGTAAGAACTTGTGTGACCAGCACCCTGTTTGGATGTAGGGATAAAAAGCAATGAGGTGTTGAGACACAAACACACCAGGTTCTGGAGGTCACATAAGCGTGCTAAACTGATGTGAACATAAAACTCCCCTTGATTTCTGTGGCAACTTATTTCACATGTCTGGGAAGGCAATTTATTTTAAACCCTGCAAAAAGGAGGTGAGTACGTTGTTATATCAGGATCCTTTCAAAGTCAGGGCACTGGGGCTGGGTTTGGATAGGCCTGATGTGTCCTTCATACAATGTGAGGTAGTTTGGAGAGCTCATGTTCTGTGTTTCTAGAGCTAACTCTGTGCAGTGGTACTCCAATCATCCCATGGAGCACTGTATTTCGCAGTCCTGTGTTATACTTCTGCCTGCAGCAACATAAATCAGAATCAGGCAATTCATGCCTGAATCTTTTTCTCTATTCTGAAGATAAATGGCAGTGAAGGCTGAGTAGTTTTGAAAAGGTCATCATACAAAATTATTGTATTAGGCCATGCTGTATTACTGAGATTACAGAAAATTACCTACGTGTATTGAATTAAACTATGACTTTCCAATGATCTCAGTGGCAGCAGAATTGGGACAATTTAATCATTGCTTTATCAGTTTGGTAGGTAACTACTATCCTGAATTGTTGCTCAGAATGAAAAAGACTGTATTGTTTTATCCAGAAGGTTTCTGGTTTCCAACACTAGCCCTTACTTTTCTTAGAGCTCAGACATATGTTTGAATTTCTGAGGCTGACAAGTACTGAGTTCAGCAACATTTAAGGCAATGCATATTTTGCTTCAGGTTTGCTACGGGGTGCATGTGCTCTTAATTAATGTGGTCACTTGATGTGCAGCACCTTGCTGAACTATTAGAACTTGATTCTGTGCTTTTACCCAGTGTTTCTTTTTGGGTAAAAAGACTGTTTGTTAATTGACCTGTTCATGGATGAATCTCATAGAGGAGGTTGTAGAGCTTTACATGGGCATAGTCATACCTGGCCCAAGCTGTGCAAATCTTATTTAATGAAAATGTTATGAAGCAAAGAATCAAGTTGTTACCCAGATTGATTTACTCAGAAATTGGTATTTTTGCACTGAGATGGATTTTGAAAAGCAGGAAGTATGGCAAAACAGAGAAGGAACATTTGACCTTATCTAATTTTGCCTCCCTTTTCCTTCCCTCTTCTGTCTTGCTCCTCAGTCTTGAAGCACTCCCATGGATGCTTGCAGTGGCTCTACTCAGACGTACTGAGACCAGTGCATCAATTAAAGTTTGTAAGGCCATAATGTGTTTATTTTTGTAGTCTGATCTTGTGAGAAACTGAGGAGGGCTTACATCTCCCTCCTACTGATAACGGTGGTGTTGAAAGGGCACGGTGCATTCCAGGGCAAAGCCTTGGAAGCTGTGGGTTAGAGAGCTGCTAACTCTCCTTTGGAAGAACATGCAGATTCCTTTAGCTTTCACTGGGGGAAAGCCTGGCTCCCCACTATAAAAAAAGAGAAAATAAAAGAAAACAACGAAACCCTAAGATACAAACCCCCAACACAATAGTTGTGGTGGTCCAAACAAAACATAAAAACCCCAGTCTCAGCCCAATTACTCGGTCTGGAGCGGCTTTGGAATTAGAGGCTTGAAGCTCGACCCAGGGAGGAATGAGTCCATGGTCCCTTTGTGGAAGAAGGGTGCAGGCTCTGCCTGTGCTTAAGTGGGCTTTGGTGTGCAAGGACGTAGCCCAGTGGCCTGGGCTGGTAGTCCCTGCCTGCTGGCTCTACGCTCATTCACTCTGCGCAGGCTCTGAGCTCTGCTCTGCAGCCATCACCCCAGGCTTCATCTCAGGCTCTTTTTGATCCTCTTTGGCTGTTTTAAAGCTGGGTTCTTTCAGCTTATATTCTGTCTCTAACAATTCGCTCTCCTTTCCCCGCCCTTCTCTACTTCCACAACTGAACTCACTTTTCCAAACTCCCCATTCCTCCATCTATCCACTCCATATGTTTATATTTTCCTATTGCTGAGGCACGGCATGCTGACCTGCCTGGACAGAGCTCCTTTATCACAGAGATAAACATGATGTCCCCCTCACACAGAGTTTCTATCATGTGTGACCTTTCATCTTGAACTGCCATGACCTTTTTTTTTTAATTAATGCTGTACTGTGCTGCTTGCAGAAGCCAGGAAAGAAAATCTTTTGTTTCTAGATAGAATACTGCTAAAGGACATGATACGGTCTTGTTTTTAATCCAGCTAATTAAAATCTGCATGTGCAGTGTAACTGAGAACGCAGCCTTCGCCCACCACTTTCCCACAGGCAGGGAATAAAGGCCTTTAGTGCAGCAGCAGCTAACCACCCTTGGATAACAGAGAACAGAGCCCACAATTCATCCCAGCTTTCCTTATCATATTCGCAGAGGGCTTTCCCCTCCCTCCCTCTCTCCCTCCCCCTCTCTCTCCATGGAATCACTTACTGTAGCTATGTGCCTCTATACATCACTGCAGAATGTAATCAAGTTAAAAATATGTTAGCTCCCATTTATCTATGCTCCACTGAGCTTCAAATATAATTCATTTCTAGTAAGAGAAAAGAAAGAGAGGGGGAAAAGGAGAAGAAGGAGGAAGAGAAAAGAGAAAGAAAGAAAAAGTGTTTATTTCTAATCAAATGTCAACCCTACTTATTTTAAAACTGTTCTGCCAAGAACAAACTGAATATCACAGTTTAGCAGTTCACACTTTTGTATGTTCATTATGCTGGCTTTTTCGGATTTACTGGATGGTTGTGGTTATTACTAAAGCTGCCTTTTGTATGTGTGTATGTGTCGGGGAGAGGGTGCCATGGAATTTTTTCTTATGAAACATTTCCTTGGTTAGTTTTTCACTTGTTGGTTTTTGCTGGGTAACTGAAATGGGGAGGGAGGAGGAAAAGTAGGGCAGCCTGGTGGGAAGGAGCAGTGAGGGCAGAATGGGAAGCACTAAAATTGAGCCTCCACCTGTTTTCTCTTTCTTCAAGTCATGTTTTATATGATGATGATGAGGTCATCAGGAAGTATAAAAATGTGCCAGGAGATTCAAAACTTGGAAGGAGATTGTACAACATGAGTAGAAAATACATTTCAGTGCATGTGCAGAAGCCCTTCCCCCAGAGAAGCACACAAACAGGCTTTCTGTGGGCATTCCCTGGTAACCCGCACAAAGAGCTGCTCAAACAGCTGTGCCTTTGGCTGAGCACCATCCGTGGGGCTGCTGTGAAAAAAATGCTGGTTTTGGGGCATTAACTTCCCCAACACAAATTCAGAGAAATATACTTACAGTTAATAATGGGAGGGGTTGTGAATCCTGAATAAATATGCCCCACGTTGGGAAATTATTTCCTTTACTTATCGTAATGAAAGATTCATTTGTGCGTTGTACTCGGGGAATGGTTTAAGACACATGAAAAGGTGATGTTTGGAATTCCAATAAAGCTTATTAGGTGACATCAGTCTAACTAAAGCACCCGACACCACATTTTTAAAATATCTAAATATTTTGAAAACAGAGAGCAGTATGATTTGAAGATGTCAGAAGCACCATGCTGCCTATATATTAAAATATGCCATGTTGGTCAGGTACGAGAGTGCTTTTCATCACAATTTGGTTATCTTATGCTGATAGCTATAAGCATGAATAAAGATCTGTACACTTTTCTGCTTTTACTGCCTATGGAAGGACAATATTAAATAAGAAATAGCTATTACTAGACTTACATAATTATCATATATTATATTTAAATACCACACACAAGTTTTTATGTATTTTGAAATAAGTGTCTAATCAGTAGAAAGGTGGAAGCCAAAAAGACATTTATCTGTGTTTTACCAAGTTAAGGTTTGCTTTTACTCATATTTTGAGGAATATATTCAATAATTGCTCTTTGATAGTGACACCACTTTGACACACTAAAAAGGTTGTTAATGTCAAGTCAGATATTTGCTATAAAATTAGTGTTTGTATATTGCATAAGCAATATAAGATTTATGAAGTTTCATGTATTCCCTTCAAGTGGGCTAATCTTAATAAATATGGCATTTTTTATTGTTGCTTAGCAGTCTTGCTTAGACATAAAATTAATTTGTATTTTGAGGGACATTTACAATTTTTATGGGCAGAACCAATGTTAAATAATGTCCTGTAATTCCATGTAACTAATAACATAAATTAGGGTGGTGATTATAATTTTTGTCACTAATAACTGTTGTTGTAGAGCACTTTTTAAGGAGAGGGCACATAACAAGAGCTGAAAATCAACCCATTGCTCTGTTAGTCACACATGACACGCAGCACGGCATAAATACCCTCTCAAAGTTACTGAAGGATGCTGAACATCAGGGCATGCTAAAGGTCAGGCTTAATAATGGGGCATAAGTCTCAGATCCCCACGGTGAATGTCTAATGTATTGAAAATCAGGATGTCTTTACTAAGTCCCTAAATCACTTTATGCACTCAAAGCTATATCCACAAAGTTTAGCCTGTGACAGGACACAGAAGTGTTTAGGGGGTTGTTAATGCACTTAGTGAAAAGAGGATCAAAATGACATTCTGTAATCTCACCTGTGGGACCTGAACCTGCACTTCTGACATTGTGGTTCATCTGTGTCCTCAGAAACTGTTTACAGGGATTCCTTGTTGGTGATACCATGGAAGATAAGGCTGAGACAGGAGAGCATACCTGAAATATTGTGTCAATTTTTTGATAGGTTTAAATTCCTATTTTAAAAAATTATTTTAAAATTTTAAAATTTTCATAATTTATACATCCACTTTTTGTGCCACTGTTTCATTAATCTTGTGTCTATTAATCAGATATGTACTGATCTTTCAGAACTAAGAGGATATCCTGCACTAAGTTTAGAAAACTGAAGAGCCTGACACGTCATAGATGGCAATTATTTAAAATGTTCAGTGATGGCTGCAGAAAGATCCCTTTAAAAATGACCGTTCTTCTTTCCTATATTAACCTCGTATCAAAACAAGTACTTAAATCAGTGCCAAAAGGAGCGAAAAGAATAATTATGATTAAATTCCTTTTGACGCTGCAAATTCCCCTCACAATCCAATTCTCAGATTTCACTGCATCCCTTCTTAACAAAAGCTGGCTGGCCCAATTGTGCAAGAATGTTTTATAAGGCTA
Organism: Vireo altiloquus; assembly: GCA_013396875.1. Classification (NCBI taxonomy): domain Eukaryota; kingdom Metazoa; phylum Chordata; class Aves; order Passeriformes; family Vireonidae; genus Vireo; species Vireo altiloquus. The sequence continues at coordinate 17,767 of VZRF01004505.1, forward strand.
TGAAACCAAGGGCTGGTTAATCAGGCCCTTTCTGCAAACCATAAAGGCCAAGGCAGCAACGCTGCAACCAAACTGATGATTCGAGGGACAGTAGGAGGCAGCTGCTGAACGGCAAACACGAGTCACCCTCTCCCTCAATCTTGAATGAAAAAACGCAAACCAAAACAATAATATGATTAGAAATTACTTTCCCTACCCTCAGAGTCAAGGAAGAGAGTGGCAGCCCATCTGTTCTTGCAAAATAACTAGGTAAGTTTATTACTGGTGGTGAATGGAATGGTGTGGCCACATAGCTCTGGAAAGGGAAGAGTGATGCTGACCAAATAATCATGCCAATGAAGTCAGGTTTTACCTACTCAGAATAATTCTGTGCAAATAAAAACCAGTTTGGAACCCGGGATTTAGCACACTGCAACAGAGTAGTCACCACAGTAATCCTAATAAGTAATGAGAACACAGGGATAGTGCTTGTTAGTTATAAATAATTAGTTATCAGCAATGGGAAGCCTGTGGTAGCAGCAGGAGCTTGAGGCTGGTATCCTGCAGGTACCTGGCAAATGAAAGGTGGTAGGCACACACCGTGTCTCCTCCCCTCGCCAGGCTGGGTGAGAGGTGTAAACTTCTGAAACAAAACATGGGAACTACTTGCTCAAGGCATTGTAAAGGCTTCTTTCTGCTCATTTATCCCTTGTCTGTCAGCAAGGTTCCAGGTTTTCTCTGGAATATGATTATGTCTAGAAGGAGCAAGGTGATCTTCCATTCATTCAGCATTAAATTGAAAATGAGTCCTTGCAAGCTCTTCTTCTCTACCTGTGGTAAGAAGCCTTGAACCCTTTAAAAAAACCCCAACTGAAATCCATTTTTCCAAATTCAAGCTTGATGCTGTTCCCATTCATATTGGTTGGATCAGTTTGCCTACCTACTCCAACATCTATCTAGGTTTCTATCTTTCCCTTCAAGAAATAAAGTCCTGAACTGTACCTTCTAGCTAACATCAGGAAGACAATTTTGGACAGTTAGAGCATCCAAAGTTCAGTTTTCTGAAGTCATGCCCACAAGTAACTAGCCAGAGTTTTGCCCTCTCAATGTGCTAGCTTCCTATGAGGATGGCAGTATTATGACATTTAACATCAATACAATAATCCAAAGAAAAGAAAAATAACGTTTGGCACATTTTTTGGTGCCAAGGGATTAGCATTTCCTGCTGCTCTTGTTTAAAAATACTTGCATACAAATATGTAGCTTTTCTGATTTTCTCAAAAGAAATGGGAACAGGATTATATCTGAGCAAGCTAGCTAAACATTTACTAATGTGACAAAAATAATTCATGATTCATCTCACTTTTAGCTTTTTGTATACTGCACTTTGAATCATTTCTCAGACAGACAAGTACTATGAATATGCATGGCCCAACACTTCTGGCCTGTTCCCTATCACTGCAGGAGGAAGGGGTTGATTCCTCTGTTTGCACCAGATCAGGTAGGATGTTGGTAGCAGCAGACCTTTTCCTACCACTGCCCCAGTTTTCAGGTTCCAAATGAGCTGGGTGCATCCCTGACAGCTTTAACCTATGGAAAAAAATGGAAAATCTCTGAAAGTTTCAGTCAAAAATCTAGCCAGCATTAGATCTGGCATAATCTGTTTTTTAGAGATGAACATGTGAGTGCTTAGAAGGAAATATTCCTGAACACATGCAGTTGTTGCAGTTTACTCCTGATGACATCTTTGGGAAACACGCTGAAACACCCCACAGGAACAAGGGATGCAGAAAGCCTATGAGCTCCTCAGCAGGTGGAAAAGTCATGCTGTGTCAGCTAAGAGATGAAACGAAACAAAAGGGACAAGAGTTCAACACACATGGACTTTCTGAATGAAGGCAACTGAAAGGTCTCTGAAAGAGAATAATCTCAGTGATCAGCAAGGTGGTGAGGCACACACCAAAAGTCAGCTTCAGGTGTGCTTCCAATCAGCTGCTTGTTTTGAGAAAACATCATTTCAACCTTAATTTTGCACCTCCTGCAAGCTGGTTACCTGGGTTGGCCAGATACTTAACATGTGCCCTGAGTTTGCTCTCTTTTTTGCTGGGGCTGTGGTGATGCTTGGCCTTGGTGCCTCGGCCAGGGTGCTGCATGCTTTGCTTATATGTTACAACATTTGTATTTCCTTTTCCTTGGCTTTGCTTCTGGAAATCTATCAACAAACCTCTAAATAATTTTTTTTGCTTTTCATTGACTACCCTTTTTCTTCCATAAAATGGTACCTGTCATGGCTTGAAGGTCAGTAAATGTCTTTTATGTAAACCTGCAAATGTTGATCAAGATGCTTTGATCTCTGTTTAATGCCTTTCTCTGAATTGCTTTCTTTTAATTTCTTGTTATGGTATTTTCCTCATCTTTTGTCACAAGTGTTTTTCTTCAGATAGTAAGATTTGTGATTTCTACTTTCTAACTTTGTTCTCTCATATTTCAAAGTCCTCAAAACATTCTGATCCTTTATAAAATTCCTTGCTTAGATATGCTTTTTCAGAGACTCAGCTGCTCACACCATGTTTTTTTTAAAAAGTTTTTTTTTTATTTTGGTGGTTACGACCCTGATGGAATTCTTGACTCTTCTACTTGAATCTGGTAAGTGATCTAAAAAAGTTAGGTGTCACTTGTGAGGTTGGGATATAATTTCTTTTTCTATTTACGACCAACCAAGAACATTATTGGTTTCTATAGTGAGGATGGAAATATTGCCATTGGTGCTAAAGTGAGGTTTAGGAGGGACCATTGTTTTGAAAACAGTGAATTTAGGAGGCAAATGTAAACTTAGTGTGATGAAACATAATGTGTTCCTTTGAAGTATGTTTCAAGAAATGAGAAGTTTTAATTGATCATGCATTGAACTTATCATGTGAGTTGGCTTTACATCTCTGACTTGATAAACTTCAAAATACTAGTAATTATAGTACTATTTTAAATTTTATTTCAGAAATTCTGTATAAGCTGCCTTGAAGAAGATCATGACATAAATTTAAGCAGTTGTAAAACCTTCCTTCCATTTCTAAGCGTTTACTCTTGGAACAAATCCTGCTGAGGTCCCTGGGAGTAAGGGACAATCTGGCCCATGATCTGGGAGAGTTGCTAACCTTATTCTTACCATAACTGCATCTTGCTTGGCATTCTGTTTTGTGTCTGTCAGGATCACTATGGAAATAAATTGTTTGTCCATGTCTTGTTGGTAGATTTAAATAAGTCTTAGAAGATTAATGAGACATAGCTTCTCTCTGTAGAAATTGTGCCTATTTGACTCTCTGGCATCCTGAACATATCCAGTCATTTCATTATTTTGCTTTTAATGGCTATTTTGAAGTCTTGCCTTCAACAACCAGTAGAGATTCTTCTAAATAAAGGTAAAGCACTTGTTACCTCCAGTCTTCTGAAAGAGTTGTTTACATGTAGTCTGAAATTTTGGTTTCTTCACAACTTGCCTGTCTTGTGGGTCTGGTAATTTTTTAAAAAATTCATATATTGGCAATTCAAAATCTTGCACAGCTGCTCCTCTTTATTACAAAACCAACCAAACACCTCCCCAACTCCAAAAAAACAACCCCCCCAAAAATTCCAAACCTAAAACAAAACAGCAAAACTCAAAAAGTTTTCAGATTAATAATCCCCTGATGTTCTGAGCAAAGAAAAATGGTGCAGGAAAATAATATAGCACTCCAACAAAATGCCACAGATTATCTAATTGTTTTCTTTAGGCCCTTCTAATCTAATGCCATCACTGAGTGTTGTATGAGCTTTTTACTTCTGATGGACTTACTGATTTTTTTCCATTACTTCTCAGATGTGATAAACCCTCCAATTCATGCCCCAGCTTCCTGTTCCGAATATGCAGAACACATGTCAGAACAACTGGCCTAACTAGAGATAAAATTTAAAAAAAGCAAACCAACAAACCCCTCCTCCCCCCAGAAAAAAACCTAGAGAAAGAAACTATAAAATAAAAAATAGAGACATACAAACACCAACCCAGTATGAGCTTTAGGATGTTAAAATTGAGATTTTGGAGATTCTAGACATTCAGTTGTCATGTAAATGAATCTGAAATTTTTTTTGTTGTTGTTGCTAATATAAATTTCTTTGGCTTGTAAAAGATTCAATGAATGCATGGCTGTTTCTCATTAGTGGTGGCTGTCACTAAAATGAATATGTTGCTGAGTGTTCAGTTTCTGGGAAACGTGGTTGAAACACGAGCAGCTCTCTCGATGCAGGGCTGAGAGTCAGATGTTTTCAGAGGGGATGTTCCCCATTAAGTAATGACAGAGAACCATACGGAACACATTACAAATCGAAATACTGATTGATGAAGTGCCTGTGGTCAGCTTTCTACAGAAATGAGAATTTTGAACGTATTATCACGTCAGCATGGAATTGATCTCATGTACAATCACATTTTGTTTTCATTTCTTTTTTGCTTTACAGTCTCACACGTGCTGTTCCAGATCACATTTATAGCGAGCAGAACCTCAGACTAAAGGAAATAAAGCACCAAGTTTGAGCTCTGATGTTTCATTGATTTAGCCAAGTTCACAGAAGCCAAATATGTCTGAGTTTGTTCACACAGCTGGTGAGCTATAAAGTCTTTCTCCCTATAGCAAACTTCTCCCCCCCTTCCAAGAGCTGGGAGAAGGGACTCGGAGTTTGCTGGATCACACAGACCCTGGGGAGGGAGAAGTAAGGTCGCCTGGTCAGGCAGAGTGGGTCCTGTGCAGGATTGCATTTATCAGACTAAAAACTCCTCTTTGTCTTCCCTGAGTAGATGCTTTCCTTCTTCCACTTAGCTCATTTGCAGGGGTTCAGTGAGGAAAATCAACTGGTTCATGCTGACTTTAGGGCAAGATTGTTTGATCTGTTTGCATTCAAGTTACTTATTACTCTAGCTGTGAGTTCAGGTTTGTTTCAGATACAGTGACCTCTTCTGTTTTACACAGAAAGCAAACAGGGCTGATTGTATGAAACCTGTGTACACAAATTGCAGTGAATGTGTGCCTGAATCATGGCATATTTAAAGAAAAATGTATAGTCAAATGGTAAATTTAGAACTTTGCGTCAAATAATCTAGCTTAGTGGTTTTTTTTGTTTTTTTTGTTTTTTTCCCAAACAGTTCTTAAATGGTGCTTCAGTAAGAGCCTGAGCTAGAAGAGACTTAGGCACATATTTAGCACAGTGTTATGGACACTTGAGTATTTCTGAGATCCCAACATGAGATTGTTTGAGTGGTAAAGGCACATCAGGTGTGAGAGCCAAGTCTTGCTTGCGCCTCTGCTAATGGAAACTCGCTCGAGTGAATAGAGATGCTTGGTTTACATTTGCACAGCTGAGGCCACGGCTTGGCCTGGGACCTAAAGGTTTGAACATAAGGGGAAAAATAACAATCAAATGTCTACTAATGCCTAGAAATGTGAACAGTGGACTGAGTCTAATAATTAAAAGTGAGGAGAGAGAAATATGAGGCATTCTTGTAAAGCACGTGGGTAAAATTTAGGATCTATTTTTTCATAATCATTGATTTCAGACAATTGGACCTGATTATTCAGAATTGTTGAGAATGCAGAATCCTTAGCTGAGTTCTCTGAAAATGAAATCTTTGAGGCTTACAGCAAAAATTAAGTCTCTTAGCTCTCTTGAATACATGTCAGTGGTTTTGGTTGTTTTTATCCTAAGATTTAGCCATGGTAAATTGTCTTTCAGGGATCTGATTTCTGCCCTTCAGACTCCTACAGATGTTCTTCAAAATGCAGAACAAATGTACCTTCCTGATAAGCAATTTGTTGCTTTTCACTCTGTGTTTATTCATGTCAGAAATGTGCATTGGTATGTAAGCAAACAATAGTGTTTAAGTGCTTAATGATTTCAAAGGATAAATAAATGTGGAAGAAAATGAGGAAACATTTATAAGCAGCTGTTCAAGGATATCAGACTTTAAGTTATCTGTAGCCTTCATAATTATTTCAATGTTCTTGTGTTATTAAAAATATAATGCAGATATCATAGTAATGATGAGTAATGAGTTGAGATTCTACTACGTTTTAGATATTTAAATCAGGAAATACTGGAAGTCTTTTTGACAGTGGTGGTTACTCATTGGCAACAGAGACTTTTGGTGGGGCTGAAGGGCTTCCTGGCAGGAGGAAGGTTGAGAGAGCTGCAACTGTCATTCAGATTGCCTTCCTCATGTAAAATTTTCTTACCATGCACAAAGACCCTGCAGCCTTCATGGCTCTTCAGCCTGGCACTATGAGCTCTGCTCTCAGAAATGTTGCAATTGTATTTTTGGTACTGTCCAGGAATTGCAAGTTTGAGCTTAGATTGGGCACAGATTAGGAAAGACTCACTGAGTTTATTTCTTGCATGGGCTTCTGTTCTCGAGAATCCTGTGAGTCTTGGAGGATCAGATATCCAAAGTCCTCACTGAGACTGCTCCCCTGGCCCAAGAAGAGCAATAGTCACAGTCCTCGTCTGGGCAGGAGGGCACCTGGGACGAGATGAGGGAAACATTAATGATGTTTCCTCAGACCTTGTGTCTATCTCTAGGAGGACTGTCAGTGTGGGACATGCCCATAGTATGCTGTTTGGCCTGGGATAGATGATTGGGGCTTTGGTGCCAGGAAGACTAATTAGCACTGGACTGGGTACGCACACGCACGTTTCTGGCAGCATAACCAGTAGATAGGTTTTGTGACTTCTAGGTTTATTCTGCTGAGGGCGTGGTTCCTGGCTCCTAAAGCTGCTCCCAGCAAGGGCGGAGCAGGCTTGCCCTGAAAACCCCTGGCTAGTGCCTGAGCTGCTCCCTGAGCTGGAACTAGCACTGATGTGAATGTGTGGTGAACAAACTCAGAGGTGCAGAGTGAGGTCAGTCAAACAGGTTATCTGCAGGCTTGGGCTGCCTTTTGTTCTTTCCAGCACTAGGCACCCTAAAACTACCTCAATGAACTTGAGGTTTTCCCATGGATCAGATAAAATAAGGAATTTTTTTTTTTCTCTTTCCACTGAAAGTTTCTAAGCTTCTACTGGGACCTAAATCAGGGAATTAGGAATCTAGATATTATTGAATTAATCTTCCCCAGAACTTGTTTTTTCTTGAATACATAAAGATAACAGCATAGTTTTGTCTCAGATAAAAATATTCAGACAGCATTACATGAACTGCTGTAGCTGTAGCAACCATTTTCCGCAAGTATGCATTATGGACAGAGAAGACAAGCCAATATAATCATCACTAATACAGATTTCTATTTCCTTTGGTTACTGTAACTTCTGATTGGCTTTGTTCAGTTTTGTTCCTTTAAAGAGGATGGCTTTATTTTTTGAACTTACCAAGTCTTATATATTTCAGAAACCTTAGAAAGAATATTTTTTAAATGTTCAAGTAACTGAGGACTCTCTTTCTCAGATGTGATCTGGTGCTTACATGTGGACCTGGAAATGCTATTACCTGCCAAAACACTAGTGAAACTGGTGTGAAACAGACATCTAAATCTTCTGAGACTTGGTCTCATATAGAAGATCTGGCCCTAGTACAACCGTTTAGGTTACTGCTATGTGTTTTTATTGAAAAACATCCCAGTACAACAGTATTTATAGACATAAAGGCATCCTATGTTGTTTCTTCCCTGTACTGCTATTTCCTTTCTAGATTGAAATAGGTGATACTGCTAAGAGCACCAGTATAACTGCACCAATATTGAATGTTGTATTAACTATATTTGACATCTTGTTGAAAGTTGTGACAGCCTCCTAAGTGCTAGTCTGTTCCGAAACTGAGATTTAAGGTCTAATTCCACAAAACTTCTTCGCTTACTTTTTAGATTGGGGCTTTTTGTCTCTTTGGCTCTCTTGGAAGATTTTTCTATGGTTATGTTTATGCTGCCAAATCAGATTGGGATTCAGACTTTGGACAGGACTTTGGGTGTTATTATTTCTATTTCATAATAATGATAAGACAAGGACTAAGAACAGTGTGAATGAAGAGTAAGGCTTGAAGTTTTTGAAGTAGAAATATCTGTCACCAGAAATGAGTCCATGCTAATGTACTTCTGTTATGAGACTTATTTTGAACTTTCCTAGAATTTTTGAGGCAGTCATCTGAGATCTAAACAACAAGGCTGCCTAAAAAGTAAACAAATCCTTTTAGATGTGGTGAGCAGATCAGATTGGATATGAGTTCCAAGAATGCACAAAATGAAATCTATTTAATTTAGCGGCAGAAATGTTACTGCACAGTGATAACTCACACGTGACTCATCTCCAGTGTTGCAACACCATTAACCAGAGAGATTGGACACGGAGATGACTGTTCTTGGCCTTGCTGAGAATATCAGTAAGAAGCCTAACCACGGCCAGTTGTGCTATTTTTCAGCTCATGTGTTAGTCATATACAGAAGAAAAAAATTATTCCCTACTAAATTGCACCGAGTAGCACCAAACTATTACAGCTGCTGGATTTCCATGGCTGTTCCATGACTTGTCCCATTAGAATACTGCAGCTGGGTGATCACATCTGGCCATCAGGGTGCAACTTGGGGTCTACTGTTTCAACAGAAGACCTGGTTTGGATCTGGGCTTCCTTGTCAGGATCATGTATTGATCTGCAATTTCAGTCCTATTAGGCTATTGATTATGTAACACTATTCATTGCTATTTTCCAGAGTGACGTGAAGTTTCCACCACTTTTTGCTTTTCTGATGTGGGACACAGCCCTCACCCCTCAAAAAAAACACCCCAGGTTTTTTGCAAAACTATCTTTGCACCATAAGAATCAGCAGTTACTGCAAAAACAATCATGTGTTGTACAGCTTTGCTTCTTTTTATCCCTCTGATTTTTTTCTGAATTGTCTGATCACTGAAAAGCATCAAATACAAAAGGAGAGCATAAAGCAAAGGTAGGACTTTTCATTAGCTTGGGGCCACTCAGCTCCCAAGAGATCTGAAACAAGAGGGCCCTTCTAAAACTGAGAGAAAGAGCATGTTTTTCTGTAAATGCTCTCACATTCTCTCTTGCTCTCACTTGCTTTAAAGCATACATCTGACACAAATTAATCTGCAGGGTTTTTAGTCATTTCCCATCCGCTGCTGGGGCAAATTAGACTTGCTGATGTTGTTTTGGCCTAACCCTGAAGCAGCATGAAAGGAACGGCCCAGAGGGAGAGCAAGCATGTTCTCCTTGGCTCTTCTTCCATGTACTCTCCAGTCTGTTCAACAAAAAAATTAGTTCAATTGGCCTGAAAGGCACTGAGAGATTGAAAACCCCTCTGTAGTACCTTAAAGAACCAAAATTACTTAATTAATGTGGAGACCATTATGTGAGGTTACCATATGAATGACTAAGTGGACTGCCTGAGTTACAGAGCAGGAAAGAGGAAAGGATATCTGAGGTCAGACTTGTCAGGGTAAAGGAATCCTAAACAATGAGGGCATTGGTTTAAGATTTGAGGAAGAATTTGAAAAAGAGCCCTGAGAGTGAAATTAAATGAAGCATGGGAGGATATTAGTGGAGATTAGCAGTGCAGTGAAGGAACCAAGAGCAGACTGCCAATCGCCCCTAAGCACAGGCAGCTTTAACTGGGCTGATGCAGACAGGAATTAGGCAGTACTGGAGTCTGACTGAAAACGGTTTTCTTGAGCAATGTTAAAGAGTTTCTCTTCCACACCTCCTCTCTTTCACTGACTTCTGAAAGTGAACATGCCCCTGTCTCAGCTGCATGTGGCTTTTTTTTTTTTGTTGGTTGGTTTCTTTGGTTTTTTTTTAGTTTTTTTGCCAGGCAGACTTATAACAGAAGCAGATAAAGCAGAGTCAAGATTTGAAAAGCACTCAGGCACTCAGTGTAAATGTGAGATTCACTTAGTAGCGTGGGATTGTCATTGCAAATGTGCTGCTTCAGATGAGGAGAGGACAAAGCCTAGTGAAACTAATGAAATTAATGGCTGTGCTTATAGCTGAAATCTGGGAGACTTTTTCTTACATATAGATACCGGTTTAGTAAAAACCAGGCTACTACTCTGAAACATGAGTGCTTACAGTGGTGTAAATTTTTCAGAGCTCTTTGAGGCCATTTCTAGATTTTTCTCCTTGGAGTTTTTCTTATTATATTTTCCAGAAAGCAGTATCTGTGATAGAACAAGTATCCATAGCACAATTACCAGCTAAAGGTGGTAATATTTTGTAAGGTGTTGATTGTGATACTTATTTGCTTTATTTTCATTTGTTATCTTTTTGAAACTGTACTCACATATTCTGGAGTGAAAATCCTGACTGCTGCATATGAATTCCTAGCACTTTTCCTATCAGCTACAAGCAGAATTGTTGCTAAAAGCTAGGGGAAAGTGAATCATCTCTCTGAAAATACTTTTATTGTCTGTTAAGTTTTGCAGAAGACAATGGACTAGATCTTGAGTAACATTTGCAAAACTATCCAGAGAATCCCAAAGTAATACCTGCCAGAGCCTGTAGGAAGTCAGGGATCATATTTAGACCATGTTTCTCAAATATAACTAATGCCCTGATTGACTGTGTGGTTTGGGAGGAGCTCGCAGCTTTGGAGAACAGTGGTTCAGTGCTTGTTAAATGCTGCTGTACTGTGATAACCAGCAGCTGGTTGAATAGCTGGAAGAAGCTGTTTATTGTGGGAGTGGTGCAACATTGGACCAGGTTACCCAGAGAAGCTGTGGATGCCCCATCCCTGGAAGTGTTCAAGGCCAGGCTGGATGGGGCTCTCAGCAACCTGGTCTAGTGGGAGGTCTCCCTGCCCATGGCAAGGGGTTGGAACTAGGTAGTCTTTAATGTCCCTTCCAAACCATCCTGTGATTGTATGGATTAATGCCCATCTTTAAAAAGCTGCATTATATTTTTAGCAATAATCCTGTGTTTTACAGCTGTAAGTCTCCAACACTGGGGCTTAGACTTCCAAAGCAGCTCCTACTTTCTCTTGGCGCATCTCAAGGGAATGTGTGTGCCTACACAGCCTCGGGGTAATGGACTGAAATGCTTATGTGGCCTCGTGAAGAGTCACTCCTAAAACTTCATTGGTTTGTGTCCCTAAAACATCTAGGTGCTTCTGGGAAGGGTGGGAGGTGGACCCTGACTGTCAGCAATCCCAGTAGTTTTCAAGGGACTCTGAAACTGCTGTCTGGCTGCTGTTCCAAAACAGAGTGAATTAGTGGAATCCACACAAATGTTGCTTCATTGCATAAGCTGCATTTCAGAAGCAGATTGGATGACATTTTCCAGTGTTCCCTTTTGCAGAAATTGTTTCATTTCTCTGCAAAAGAATAATTTAAGTAATTGGAATTTTCCTGCAGGATAGGAAAAAATTACCCCCCTTCCAGCCCTTTCTTTTTTATTTTCCCATCTATTAATTTAATTGAAACCAAAATTGTATGAAATAGTAAATACCAGTAGAGGCTTCCCATAACTAAGGCTGGGAAATACTTTTCTAACCTGCACTTTTGTGTTTTGTGCAAACTTTTGTGTTTTCCTAAACGTCTGCATTGCTCCTGGAGACAAAACCAAGCCCCTTTAAGGGCAGAAGTACTCCTGCTTTTGTTGCTACACGGGTGTTAGCATTATGAGAGTGGTATGTAACCCCCCAGAAGTTTCAATTTCAAAATACCTCATTTTCTTCCCAACCAAACAAAAGGTTGCTGATAAAAAGTGAATTGTTCCATGATTTCATTCTCTCTCCAGAGCTTGAGCAGGCCTACTAGCAGGGCACTGCTCTTCAGCTGAGTGCTCTGCAGGTTAATATGAAAGCCATGAGAAGTCTGAAGTCGGTAGGAATCAGCACAGAGCATGGCCCCACATGTACTTAGCCAGACTGCCTTCAAAACACGCCTTGCAACCTGGCTGAGCGAGGACTGAATTCCCCTTGGGAAGCAATGTTGCTTTGGGAGACCTGAGATTCAGTCACCTGCTCTATAGCTGTCATGCCAGACTTCACTGGGAGTGCTTCAAGCTCCTGACTTGAAACCTAGGCCTGACTGATATGTCCCACCTGCTCTGGAGGAGCTGTGTGTGAGGTGCTCAAGCTGTGCTTAGATGAGGAGGTGAGCTCAGGCAGTTGGCTGCGGGTGCAGCTGCGTGGCAGAACTACCTGTGGTGCCACAGATGAGACCAGTCCATGATGGTGTGTGAATTTGGACACAGTGGAGAGCTGCCAGGAGGCCCTCCAGAAAGTAAAAACCTCTGGCTAAATCTGTGTCTGCCTTTTTTTTTTTTTTNTGAGGTGCTCAAGCTGTGCTTAGATGAGGAGGTGAGCTCAGGCAGTTGGCTGCGGGTGCAGCTGCGTGGCAGAACTACCTGTGGTGCCACAGATGAGACCAGTCCATGATGGTGTGTGAATTTGGACACAGTGGAGAGCTGCCAGGAAGCCCTCCGGAAAAAAAAACACCTCTGGCTAAATCTGTGTCCACTTTTTTTTTTTTTGGGATTTTTTGGTTTGGGGTATTTTTCATTAAAGAGAAAATCACACCATATAAATGAGAAACAAAGATGAAGCTGAAGTGGTTTTACTTAACTCTAGAGCTAAACAAGCTGACAGAGGAATTGCACACCCTCCAGTCTGCATTGCTCCTGCTAACAATAACATATGTGATGCTCCTGCTAATTCTGACGTGACCATGGTGTTACTCAATATGTTGTCCAGCAGTATAGCGCTGATTGCTCAACATGCAGGCTAAACAGAGCTAACAGCCTAGTGTGACTTTCTGTTAACATAATGTATAATGGCCAAATTTTGCCAGCTATTAATCTGATCAGTACTGGAGGACATGTTTAGCTAAGAATTCTTTTTCTATGAAATGTGTTGCAGGCAGTGTATTCCTGAGCAATAAACCACCTCTGTTTCTCCACTCCCATCTGAATAACACACAGTAACTTTTTATTGAAAGATTTTTGTGTTACTTCAGGCAGACTTTAACCCTGATATTGCTTCTTCATGAAACCTAATTAAAATAATGTGATTTTATTTTAAGAGGTTTTTCTCTGTCCTAGCCGGTTCATAGCACTTAGAAATCCTTTGCCTTAGAGCCCGCATAAGAGAGACTTGGATTACTTAAACTTTTAAGTCTTTTTCATGTGTGAACCACAAATATATTAACTTTCAACGACTCACAAATTAAGCTGATGAAAATAAAGGCAGGGAGGCTGGTAGCTTCATGCTTTCTAAGAGTTTGTGAAGGTTTGGCGGGTTTTTAAAAATTATTTTAAAAAATGGAAGACAGCCAAAATCAAGAAAAAATGAAGGATGCATGAAATAAAAAAACTACATAGTTCTTTGAAAGGATTCTGAATAACTAATCCATCATTAAGATTCCTTTTAATGGCTGGTACTCCTTCTAATTGGTTAAACTACTTAAGAAAGTATTTCAGTGCAATCATTAGCATAGAAAGCCTGATTGTTTGTGTCTTTTGATCATTGATGGCTATCAGGGAAGAAGCTGGATTTTAATATTCTTGAGAAAGATGTTTAGAATTCTGCCGGCCATCCATGCTTCTTGCTTGTAATACTATATGCCTAAGATCCTTAAGTTGCATAGAGATATCATGTTATTTCCTGTCATCAAATGTTTTCATAATAAATGCCCTGTTTGTACCATCTATTGTCTGCTGTCCAGGGAGCTCCTTGGGAATCAAATAACATTGAAGGAACGGGGAGAGAACATGTTCTTTTTGTAGGTTGTGGGGGCTATGTATGTTGTGCCTTGGAGATAAATACTGGCTTTGGGATTTTTGATGATGTATCTGACTTTCTCTGGTTCAATGTGAACTGTTGCAGCGGCTAAAACCATCTGCCATCTGGATTTCATCTCTTCATATTTGACCCAGGTCAACAAGATCCACCAGAGTGGTGATAAAGAAATGCATGCGCTGGTTTTGGTTTGGCAAACCAAAGGCATGTTCTTTTGCTTTGAAAATTGAGAAGGAATCCTTTCAGGTGAAGCTTTCCTGCAACATATCTACTGTTTCTAGCCTTGAGACATTGTTGCCTTCCTGGGTTTTACCTTTGTTTCCTTCAGATCAGCCCAGAGGCAAGATGCATGCTGTGAAGAATGACAAATTATAAGCTGGCTGGTCTGATGACGTATTTTCAATACCTGAAATAGTCCATGGCATTTGTCATGGGCTAAATTGATTCTTGGCATCACTGTGTGCTTGGTCCTTAGTGACACCTGGTAATAGGGAGCTGTTGTCTCCCTGAAAAGCAGGGAGGCCCTGCAGAGAGACATCAAGAAATTGGAGAACTGGTCAATCACCAGCCGTGTGAAGTTCAGCAAGGGAAAATGTCATATTCTGCACCTGGCATGGGACAACCCTGGATGTGTAGACAGGCTGGGGGATGAGAGGCTGGAAAGCAGTGCCGTGGAAAGGGACCTGGGAGTCCTGGTCAACAGAAAATTGAACATGAGTCAGCAGTGCCCTGGCAGCCAGGAGGGCCAAGAGTGTCCTGGGGGGCATCAGGCACAGCATCACCAGCCAGGCAAGGGAGGGGATTGTCCTGCTCTGCTCTGCTCTGGGGCAGCCTCACCTTGAATACTGTGTGCAGTTCTGGGTGATGCAGTATAAGAAAAGACATTTAACTATTAGAGTGTCCAAATGAGAGCAATCAAGATGGTGAAGGGCCTTGAGGGGAAGCTGTATGAGGAGTGTCTGAGGTCACTTGGTCTGTTCAGCCTGGAGAAGAGAAGGCTGAGGGCAGACCTCATTGCAGTTACAGCTTCCTTGTGAGGGGAAGAGGAGGGGCAGGCACTGGTCTCTTTACTCTTCTGACCAGTGACAGGACCCAAGGGAATGGCCTGAAGTTGTTTCAGGAGGTTTAGTATGAATATCAGGAAAAGGTTCTTCACCCAGAGGGTGGTTGGGCACTGAACAGCCTCCCCAGGGCAGTGGTCACAGCACCAAGCCTGGCAGAGCTCAAGAAGTGTTTGGACAATGCACATGGTGTGACTTTTGGGGATGGTGCAGTGCAGGGCCAGGAGTCGAACTCTGTGATTTTTGAGGGCACCTTCCAACTCAGCTTATGCTATGATTCTGTGAAATTCCTTAGAAACTATAATTTTACTGTCAGGGATCTGTAACTGTATCTTTTCTGGACTGAAACCAGCAAGAACTTCATACTAAAGAAATCCACTATGTGTGCACGCATGAAGCTGAAATTTTGATCTAGAGAAGAACCGTACTGGTTGTAGAGTGCTGCTGCTGCCTTGGGCAGTAGCCAACAGCAAAGCTGATTTTTAAAGTCTGTCAAATCTAGTGTCAAAACATTCTTTGTTAGGCAGGTAGTTAAGGGCATTTTATGCTAATCTGCTTCAGAGTAAGACTAGAAAGCACTTTTTGAAACCACACTTGTTTCTGAATTCAACACTATGTTTCGTGAATCATAAGCTCACACTGTGCTCATAGGCAGGCTCCATTATTTTAAGCTGTCTTTCAAAATGTTGATGGGAGCACACCCACGGAAGGTGAGCTGAGTGAATAATGACACAGTGAATTATTATGATACATTTTGCTTGGGTTCAGGGTCTCTTCAAGAAAATTTATTTGGAGGGGAATATTTTACACTGATGAGCAGCTTCCAAGTCCTGGAAATATGAGCTGAGCTGTCTAGCTGCTCTCTGCCTACGTCATGCTCCCATGCTGCTCTGGCACGCAGGCCGGAGGATGCAAATGAAACCTTTGGTTCTGGAAAGCCACATCTGCCACTCTCCCTCTCCCCCGTGTCCTGCTTTCTGCTAGCATGTTTGCCAGTAAAACTCAACCCTGTGAACATTTGCAGACACCAGTCATAAAAACAGGCCAGGAACAGCAACAGTTAAAGCTTAACAAAAAAATTGTTAATAGTCACAGAAAATAGGTGGGTTTTGTTCCCCCCACACCTCCCTCTCAGCTGTCCTCTTAGGAGCGTTTTGCTGGGAAGGAAAATAGTTATCATGACTGCTGTTACAGGTTGCTGAATGTTTGATTTAGGCAAAGCTTGCAGATTCAATTTCTTTTTTTTTTGCTTGCACAGACTCTACAGTGTGTTTTGGAAAACCCTTTCCAAAAGGTCTTTGAATCATTGTAACTTAGTTGCATCAAAAAGTTCAGCTGTAGTTGCTCATTTCCAGTCATGGCCATTGCAACTTAGCCTGTAAAGGAAAAGAAACCTGAGGAGAGAGGTGGTTTCAGAATGAAAGGTGTGATTGCTGCCCACTCAGCTATTTAGTCAGAAGTCTTGTTTAACACCATCCTGAGTTACAGGAATTTTGCATTTAGCACCCTTTTATGCTGTGTATCCCCCTCAGCATGTATTTGGAAAGCCTCTGTCAGCAATCTCAGGGAGAAGAGACAGTTTCATGAGGTGAGTGGGAGGTTATCTCTAATTACAGCTGTGTTATACCAGCATTTTATTTCAAACCTTTCTGCTCATGTGCATGATTCACTCAATATGCTATGTGATTATCTACCTGACTTGGGAAGTTCTCTGGTGAGGAGGAAATGCCTAGCTTGGGGAAGTAGCTATGGTAACAATTAATATAAAGTTCTGATGTTTGTCAGAACAAAAGATAATGCTTTACTTGCTGACTGCTCAGGCCTCCAATTCTGTAATGTGCAGCAAAGTAGATATACACACTGCTCACTTATCAGAAAGGGATTAAAGTTGAGTATCTAAAGCATTTGACAATTCTCTCTGGACTCAAATGCATCAGTTACCATTAGTATAGGAATTAAGAGGGTTTTTTTAATACAGGTGAGAAAAATCTCTGCCACACATTAAAAACACATCTATGGGCCTGAACATTTTCATTTGACTATACCACCTGGCCTAAAAGGTCTCTTTCTAACAGTATAAACCCTGCCTCAGAAACATCATGGGTTGCTTATTTCCAAATTCTCCCTTCAGAGCAGATTATATGTCTCTGTGTTTCAGCGCTGGAAAGTCAGAGTTTTGAGTGGAATCCATAATTAACAGCTCTGCAACTAAGCCTCAAACAGTCTTCTCTGCAAGGGGGCCCAAAGTGTCTTTTGTTCACTCTTGATCCCTGTGCTTAAATTAGAGGCTGTTATTAATTTAGATCCAGACCTAACATGGTTATCTTACCCTCAGCAATAAAGTTCAAACAGTTACAGCTCTCCATTGCTTTACTGGGTAACCTCATACGTAAATTTCCTGTTTATCATTCCTCTGAAAACTCTACGAGGAAGAAGTGAAACAGAGTTCTCCAGAGTAAACTCTGGTCTTTTACACAGTCTGAAGCATCACAGATTAAAATGATGAAAATGGTTTGCCTTTTTTGTGCCCTGAGCTTAAAGAGCATATACCTGCCCATTTTACTTCTAAAAAAGCAGGCTAGACTGCAAAGGAGTTATTTGAAAGAAACATTAATGTTCTGAAAACACAGAGTGTCCTTCCTATAAAGGGCTTTTCCTAAAGCAGCAGACCTGGTCTTAAAAGGCAACACGGGAATTTGATAGGTTTCTTTGTTTAATTAAAGGAAATTATTTACCTAAATTGCAACTCTCTGGTAGATGGAGCTGCAAGTATCACACAAGATTTTCTGCCTAGTGGCTGTTTTCCATAAGTGCAGATATACATATATTGTGTTCTTATTTCAGTGTAGGAGTTTTCTATTTTTAAGAAACTATTAGACAAGTGGTTATATTCCATACTCTTATATTTATTTCCATTTTAAAACTTTGACTTTATCAAATTTTCATCATCTCATAGGAATTTTCATGGTGACTTACAATGCTTAATATTCTGTCACCAGGCACTGGTCCCTGTCTTCCTTTGGTGCTCTGAGCATCTGCTATGTGATGCTTTTTTAGCTGGCTTGGTTTTGTTCTGTCCTGAGCAAATAATTTCTAAACATTTTCTGTCACTAGATTTAACATAATCAGTGTAGCACCTGGCCCTATCCTGACTAGCAAGGATCACTTTCAAGGCTTAGAATACCTGGCTATTTTGCTCTCACTGTTTACTGGACCATTTTTGTAACATTGGTCTCAAAACTTTTCTGTAACCATCAGCTCCTTTTCAGATGCTTTTGAGTGTTCCCAGTGATAAGCTGGCACAAACAGTCACACTGTGTGATAGAAAAACAGTCCAGAAGGTGCATTTCATATTTTTAAAAAATTCTCCTTTTCCCCAGTTCAACTGCCTGATCACATCTGTTTGGCTATATCCTTGTAATCTGATGAAACTGATAGAGTAAATGTTTGCAATGAATAATTCAAACCCTTCTGAATTCCCCAGCTCTTTACTTTCCCCACAGATTTCCGTGTGATTTAAAGAAATAGGTTTACCCCATGGTATTGTTTAGCAGTCCAGATGCACCAATCCTGAGCTGAAAAGGATTATATTTTAAGAGGAATGTAATTGTTGAAAGTACATAATTAATCTTTCCAGTGAGCATCCTTATTTCCCTTGGGATGAAGACATTAAATTTGGGCTTGTATTTTGAGTTATGTGGGAGGCTTAAAAATTAACAGGGAAAGTTTTGAGTCAGTATCAGAAGCTTTTCAAACAAGTCACAGCTAAAATTATAATCACGTTCATTGCTCTTCTGCTATAGTTTCCTATTGAATGTAATAGAATAGGTTGATAGTTGCATTTCATTTTGCACTGCATTTCCATATCTCAAAATCTGCTGTTATCTGCTTTCCGAAAATGATATGCAGAAGAATTCTCTGCCTCCTTTTCAGTCTGTTTCCATACTTCTTAACATGCTTTATCACCAAAACATTCCTGTTTACATATTCAAGGTATTCAACACAAATTGCTACCCATAGAATAAATTCAGGTATGAACATTGTATAATTAACTCCAAGACTTTCAAATTACATATTGTACTAATTACATATAAAGAGGCAAATTACATGGCCAGAGTTGCCTGTTGCTGCTTGTGCAAGTTTGCAAAGCACAGAGCCTCCTTTATCTATACCATGATTCTCCAGCTATCAGCCCACTGAGCTTTGATGAGTCAGAAGCAACTTTTCCTAAGGTCAATACAGGCCACTGAAGTATCCTTGGAGATTTAAGTTGCAGCTTTCTTACATCCTGACTCAGCTAGGTTTCTGATTCTTGGTTCAGACTCATGACCTTCCTTTCTTTTCTTGATTAGACCATGAAAGTTGCAAAATGCTTAGGGAAGTATATGTTGGAGAAGCATGTTTTCCATACAATTTTATTGCAGTCAGTGAGTTTCTCAGTGCTAGGACACTTCATTAGAAGTTGGATAATAACTTTTAAACACTCATTCGTGACACTATTACAAAAGTCATGGAGTGATATTAGAGGAACAAAGATGAAAGTATTTTCAAGAGGCTATCTTGGTGAAGTGGAAAAAATAATTTGCCCAACATTTCAGGTGATAGTTGTCCCTTTCATTTTCTAACTAGGACTTAGGCAGGTTACTGTCTGGAATCTGAGTATCACAACACTTGGAGTGGTACAACAAAAAACTGCAGGAATGTGCAGATCAAAGTGCAAAAGCAAAACTACACGTTTGTGCATATCTCCTTGACCTAAACACCACTGAATCTAAACGTCCTGATATTATCTAAAACCACCATGCCTTTCCAAAATTAACCCCAAAATTGAAAAAATTGCAAAGGGATGAATTGCAGAAAGCTCTTGCATTGTACTGTCATTCCAATCCTGTATTTTGCAGACTTTGAGCATCTCATCTGTGTTGTACCTCATCTGGATATCATGCTGGAGAAGGGAGATTTAGAGCAAGGATAATTACAGGGAGTAAAGTGTATTTTCTTTTAAAGCATAGTGGCACTTTTGGAAGAAACTAAGCAGCATAGAAAGAGGTAATTATTTGGAGAGCAGCAGTATTCAGCTTTGTGTTTGAGTTAACCTGCCTAGGCAATGAAATGCATGTGTGTAACATGGTGTGATTCTCGGGGCTGTCCTGTGCAGGGCTGACAGCTGGACTTCAATGATCCTTTTGGGTCTCTTCCAGCTCAGGATATTCTATGATCCTATCAGTGTTTCTGTCAGAATGGACTCCCAGTGTAGCACATCAAGCACGCTTAGTGGTCATCCCTGTTTTCTGGCAACAAGTCATTGGGGACCCCTTTAGAAATGGAGGATCTGGGCCCTCAACCCTATGACCACCCAGAAGAAGACAGGATTACCTAAATTGAGTTGGAAAAAATAGCAAGTAAGTGTGCTAGACTAAGGCCTTCAATGATCCGCACTCCTCTCTCATAAAAAAGCCAGCCTTGTTGTGTTAGCAGTATAACATCCTTCTGTGATTGAAAACACTGGTAAGGCGATGCCAGCATGTTTCTGTTTGTATCCAAACAATAATCAAGATCTCACACAGTGATGATTTGTTGTCAGCTATTTTTCCTGCACTAAACAAGTCTGACACTAGCAGCCCACGGGCTAATTAACTCAAGTATCTGGCATGGGAATCTGCATTATAGCTATCAGCAGAATATCCACAGAACTGAAATAACCAGCCAAGTGGACTGGTGTCCTGGCCAAGTGAAGAGTGTCTCCTTGAGGTAGAAAAGAAGAAAGATGAATGTTGATAAACAGGATTTCCACCCTTCCACCCCATAAATTCATCTCTTAGGGTTTCTTTTTAAACAAAACTTTGAAAGAAAACACTGAGCTGAATACTTTAGGTAGAATATTGGCAACTTGAACTTTTATTTCCTTATTAATTTCTGTCTCCCTTTTTCAACCTTTCTGGTTTACCTTTACCCTCTTCTTAACATGTAGAAATGGGTTCTGGCATCAGTTTGCTTTTGATATCTGCCCAAGTTCCTTGATGAGACAAGATTGTGGGATGCCTCGCTGTTCAACACCTTTTATTTTTCCCTTGG
Organism: Vireo altiloquus; assembly: GCA_013396875.1. Lineage (NCBI taxonomy): Eukaryota > Metazoa > Chordata > Aves > Passeriformes > Vireonidae > Vireo > Vireo altiloquus. The sequence goes on from VZRF01004505.1 coordinate 38,636, forward strand.
GGGACTGTTGGCATCAGACATTCCTGGGGCAATCAGAACAGAGAAACAGCAAAACCTTTAGGAATTCAACACTGTGGGTAAAGCATTCCAACATAGGCTGGAAGAGTTGAGTTGCCCAAGATGAAAAGGTAACAGGAACAAACAGAATAAACAGGACATTAGTATTTTGACACCCTGTCAAGTTGCTCAGATTTCAGGGTTTTTTTTCTGTATATCTTACACTAATTGTGTTGCTATCACTCCTATTGTATTAAAGTCAAGCTATGGATTTTCAGTCCCTTTAAGGTGGAACCTGAGTTGTTTTCTAGTCAGGGAAAAAATATTCCATTAATATCCTCTCATTACTGTAACACTGAAAGTAAACTTCCCCTTTTTTATAAAGAAAAAAATACATGATTGTATGCCTCACGAGAAAGGAATAAATATGTATGGCTAGGTCTATACAGAAAGTCTAGTTTTGCAGCTAAAGGCAGGTCCCAGGAGAGCTAGTAGACACATAGATTGTTTTTAATTTAAGGCAAATTAGATCCCTTTTGAGCAGCCAGACAAGAGCTGTAGGGTCCATATCCTTTAAGGAATTTAAGCATTTGGCTCACAGGGTCATATTTACACAGTAAAATAAAATACTTGTGAGCACTCTTTGGTAGAGTCACCTTTCTCAGTAGGAGACTCTTGGGTACCACAGGCTAATCAGAAAATATGCAGAAGAGAGGGCTGTTTCTGAAAACTTCTCTCTTTGTTGAGTGTCTTTTCAAAGGCAAGAGTTTCTCTCCAAAGCTGCAGTGCAGTGATCTGTTCCCACCTGTCTTTTGTATGGCAGGTATTGGCACAGAGTTAGAGTTCTACAAGATATTTCTGACCTTCAAAGACAGGGGACTTAGAGGAGAATCATTCTGTTTAAACTGAATTTATTGCATAGAAAGGGAATACAAGATTCATTAACACCCAAGAGAATATAATCAGAGGGATAAATGACTCAGAACTGCAGGAAACATGCAGACACCTTTGGAGAACAGGAATAGCTGTGTTTAAATCAGTAACAAGCATATCCCCAACTATAATTGTCTGGATCAAGAACAGAGATGTGGGGCTTGGTCTGCTCCTCTGTTTTTAAGGAGGGAGTCTACACTGTCGTTCAAAAGCCCCATTACATCAAACATGTCCACTTGCTGTCAGCTGATCCAACTCCAGTAACAATAATGTCACTGCATTGATCTCAAGATCTGAGCATACCGTGCTGAAATCAGTGCTGTGCTGAGCCACAAGGGAAGAGAGTTATCCACCCTTTTGCCTGCTCTTGAGCTCTTAAACTGCCCTGAGCTGGCTGGTGTTGGTAGCCCACAGCAATCTGGCTCAAAACTGTGGATCTGATCCATTATGGTCAGTCCAGTTAACCTTCAACGTAAGCCGAGTGTAAATGGGTATGTGAAGCTGCACCTTTTGAAAGTAGACATGAAGCTGGCTTTACCACTTACCCTCTCCAGTTTTGAAATTATTTCAGCTTCTCAGCCAATTTCAAACGATGGCTAAACAAAGAAGGGGAAAAACAAAAACCCAAACCCAAAGCAAACCATCATAAACTTGAACTCTTTTTGTCTTGCCCCTGTTTAATTGGGGGTTGACATGACAACTTAGTTGTACATCTGTGGCAGTGTTAAATTACATTTATTGAGAAACAGTTTTTGCAGCAATGCACACAGTTTCTCTTGCTCACTTTTGTATTGACCTATAAGATTTCACTACAGCATTCTTTTCTAGGCTGCTGCTGTGCAATCTGAGTGTTAATCAGCAAATTAATTTCTGCTTCTGCTGGGCCTTCCACAGTATTTTCTTTTTGTTTTTATTTCCCACATGTTGCTTTCATCCTGCCTTGGGTCATTTACTATTATTCAGTTAATCCACTCTAGCAGAGTGGCAAATGAGACTGGCACTGAAGGTATGCCTGCTGCTGATTCCCAGCAGCTTTTAATGTCATAATTGCAGCAGAGGACATTGTGAAAATGAAGTTAACCCTTTTAACATAGTATGTCTGTTAGCTATATGAAAAGTGATCATGAGTAAGTCTGTATCAGATATAGGTCATTAAATTAAACTCACTGCTTTAATTTAATCCTTTATATGGACTCTGTCAGTTGCATGAATCAAACCTGAAATTATTACATTCAATAAAACCAGGCACACTGTTATTTTACAAATACTTTTCTTTAGAGGAAAACTTCTGAAAACAACAGCAAAAAGAAATGTTGCTTGCAGCAGTGCTTTTAGAAGGTTCAATTGTTCCTATCTACCCTTGCTTGCTCTCTCTCTTGTACGTGTTGTAGCTATACATTTAAAAGTTCCTAGCTAGGTTCTGCAAGTCCCTATATAGAAGACACAAAGGTCCAAGTTTCCTAAAACTCAGGGGCACAAACTCCCTCCGGAAGAGATACCACATGTTTTCAGACTATGTGAAGTCTACTGAAGCCTCTAAAGAGATGTTGCTAGGAATTGCACATCCTAATTGCTGTGTGGACATGGTGTGAGTCAGTCATGAGACATCCTGTGCGTTGTGAAACTGCACGAGGCTTCAGAGCAGTGTGCACAATAGGGTGGTAAGTGCAGTCATGCCTTGGTGCACGTCTGTGCCCGGAGACGTGTTGGGAAGTGTCTTCAACAAGAAGACCCCACCAATATTTTTGCAGCTTCTCTAACAGGCTGCTGAATGATTTAATAAAGTTTTCTTAAGATGACATAACCATTCTGCAAACAAAGTGCCATGAACTTTATAGTTTAATACTAAGGAAGGCAAGATGAGGACATGTCAGTAAAGAAGATCTCATTTTGTTATGATTTAAAGTTTATTCCTATCACAAAATGTATTTTGGTAGCTTGCTGAAAGCATGGTTTTGTCATATTCCTCTCAGTTCCCAGAAAAAGATACCCTAAGATATGCTGTTAACTTAACCCAGAGAGGAAGAAATAAAACCAGTTAGAGCAAGGATGAGCAGCACAACTGTCCTCTGAACATATGTAAATACTGCATTATGGTGATCCTCGGAGTTAAGAGATCAGCATCTCAGAGACAAGCGCTGACATCTTTTATATCTCTACACTCAGTTTTCCACAAATGCAGGACTTCAGGTAGATTATCTGAACCAATTAATTCTTTCATTAAAAAAAACAATGCAAATGCTAATTCAAGAGTTCCTATACTCTGTGCTTACAGCACACGGAAAAATGGAAATGCCCTGTCTTGATAATGTGATTGTGTGTAATGCTTATAAGTGTTTTAATGGCTCCTGAAAAGGAGAACACATAGTTCTCCATGGCATCTGCTGCTTGGGGAAGATGACTGTGCTGAGCAGAAGTCGCATTGGGATGACCCAAGGAGTGAGAGATGTTACAGACTCAGCACCAGTTTTGCACACAGGGAAGTCAATGGGAATGCAAGCTGTTTAAACAGAAGAAAATCTAATTGCTGGAAATCATGCAATTACTTACAATTGCTTAGAAAAGCTCTGAAATGAAAAATTAAAAATATATCATGTTAAGGCACTGATATATAACCTTGACAGAAGGATGTACTTTCGGCAGAAGTATACTGTAAACAAGAAGCACATGGAAAGCCACTGCCTTAATGAGCTATCACTCTTGGGCTTATGACAAGATGCAATCAGAGAAGGAAACAAACAAATGGATAGGAGCTGAAACAGAGAAGGATGTGGGAAGCATAGTGCTTTTTCATGGACATGCTGTGTGCATAATATCACAGCGAGCAAGGGGGCCCTGGGAGTCTCCTGCTTCGTGTTGTGGCTTTTTTAGGCACAACTCCCACAGACTTCTGAAAGGGTTTTATCTTAAACAGAACCATGGAGGGGAAATTTGGTCTCGTCACAAAATGACGCTCAGGTATGTACAAATGAATCAATGTGCTTCCCACTATGCTGGCTTAGTGTTGGAAAAAAAAATGCAAGCAAGTTTGGAAGAAACAAAAACACAGCTTTTTGTAATTATAGATCTTTTTGAGTTAGCCTGAGCCCTCCCCTTTCCTTCCTTTACCTTCCGCTTCTCCTCCCAAAATAATAACACATTTTGCCAATAATTTTGAGGAAGTCTCAGTGGGCCAGATGGAATTCAAAGAGAGGGATCTAATAGAGTTTTGTTTCATTCTTTTTTTTCTCCTGATTTTTTTCCCCCATGCCCTGATTTCCTACTTGCAATTTCTTTCTTTGGCTTATTGCATGACATGGAGGTGGTGATGCAAAAATAGAAGTTAATGGTACTACCACTGTTTGTTTCTATTAACGTTTACATGTGAAATGAAGGCATTTTGGAAGAGAACCAGACTGGCCAGTAAAACCTTTCACCCTCGTAAACTGTACATTTGGTTTGATTTTTGGCTTAGATCCCAGAACTTGTCACGAGCTTTATTATAAAGCTGTAGTTCAGCTAGAGTTTTGTTAGCTTTATTGCAACAGCTCCCCTCCTCAAAAAAAAAAAAAGGGAAGAAAAGAAAAAGCAAGCAGACCAGAAAGAAAAGCTTTTGTCCATTCTGAATCCTCTTCAAATTCTGGAGAAAATATACTAAAGAATGTAATTAGCCAAATAACTGTTCAGCATCAATCATCAGAATATAAATGAAGTTTATCTAAAATTTATAAAAAATATACATCACCTCCTTAAAATAGTCCAAGAGTGACTAATCACATAAACAATAAGGCAGTCACCAACACTCAAGCATGTTACAACTTCTGAGAAAGCACAGGCCTAGAAATGCCAAAGAGGAGTCTACAGATTGACTGGAAATGATATGGACATCTGGAGAGAAGATTTTTTTTTTTTAATGTATGTACTTTCCCAAAGGGGTAATTTAGCTCTGCATGAGTTCACTCAGGGAATATATGAGAAAAAAAGAAAAGAAGAAAAAGAATGTGTTATGATGTACAGTTATAAAACTATTGGTCTCATCCTGCTTTCATGCATCCTGTGTCTCTCCTGCAATGAATCCCCTTGGTTCAGGACCAAGTACAAGTGAGAGTGGTATGGGATTTAAGGGGAAGATTTCACAGCATAACCATCAATAATTTTTTTAACCTTTTGCTGCAGATTGAATGGTTATAGAGAGGATATGTACTTCAGCTTTAAAAGATCAATTAATTTGTAGCCCTTGGTTGGAATTTAAAACATGGTCTTGTAGCTGTGAGTCTAATTTGAGGTGCAGAAGATCAAAGTTTGACTGTTGTTCCTGTCAGTCAATTCCCATGTGATCCTTGAGTAAGTAACTTATACTGCCTATATTTCAATTCCCCGTTGAAGGAATGGTAACCAGAAGATTTTGTTTGAGACTTGTTTAGACTAGTCTAAAAGGCTTAGATTGGTTCTTACGGTGTAGAAATTTTTAATCTTTTAAAACTTCTTCAGTCAGGAAATGTTCATTGGCCAGAGGCCTTAATTTTGATTGGAATTTATAGAAACCAGGTTCTTAAAGTATTTGATTCCCCTAAAATGCAAACAGGCACAACAACTCAATTTATTTCACAGTATTTTGGTGCCTAATTTCAACAGGAACAACTACAACCCAGTGCAGCACCACAATGACAGTGATTCCTTGTTTTCCCATTGGAAAATACAAGGTCACAAAATTTTGGAGTTACTGGCGAACCTATTGAACTGAGTCCCATACCTCCTTCAGTAGTTGCAGCAGGGCTGTCTGGAAACAAAGTATCCGGGGAGCAGGATTACTTGAAAATCTCTCTTTTTATGCAAACTGTTTAGTGTTTGAATGTGAGCGGTATTTTTTGTGGATGAAAGGATACAAGTTTTCTTATTGCCACTCTGGAAAAGCCAGCAGTTTGGCTCAGCATCATTTAAATCTGGTTCCCGTGCCCAGGCCATGGTTGGTGACGGCTCTGAGCTGCCTCGGTCATGTCTGAATCCTCCCTGTGGAGCTGTGCTGGAAGCTTCCCCTGGCTGGGACCAAGCACGGGCCTGAGTAGGATCATTGTCATTGCTGGTGAGTAAATCACTCTTAGAACTTGTCCTCCACTCCTTCCCAGAGACCGACATCGTCTTGTGGTGCTTTGCTGTGGGTCAGGCAATGGAAAGTTAGTAGAGCATCAGTGATGTCCATCAGCAACCTATTGAATTGAGGATTTGTGTGGAAGGTGAGCATTGTACACATGTTATTGCACACACATTAGCAAGGAGGAGACTCAGTTATGTATGGAGTGCAATGTAGTACATTGCTACTGAATTTAAGTTTGCAAGCAAAGCATGTAGCTCTCAAGGAGTCCTTAGTGAACATTGATTTGCAATTTTTAATCTGATAATCCAGAATTTTCAAACTGTACTTGAAAGTTTGCTTGGATTACAGGTAATGAATGCAAAGGTAAAATTGTGAAGGGCTTGCATCTATCAATAAAAGGAAATCAAAGTGCATGAAGAAATTGAGAGTCCACTGCTCATATTCTGTGCTGTGTTCAGAATGAGATTGTTTTAACAGTCAGCGGGGGCCAGAGCCTCAATATCTCTAAAAATCTGTCTCTCTGCTTTACATTCTTATTGCTTTCTTTGAGGGGGAGGAAGGTTTGAAGGTCACAGAATTGGGCCATTTGTGTAACCAGAACCAGATGATTAATTACTTTTTTTAAAGATTTTGCTTCTCTGAAAATTGTATCCCCGAAAAGCACGAGGACACACAAAATCTGTGGTTGAAATTAAATTATATTAAGATTACAGAAAAATTGCACATCACAGTTCTATGGGAAGTGGCTTTTCATTGTTTAGCATGAGAGAAAAAAAGACTAACAAGTTAGGCTACATAGCTGGGGTTTGTGCTGTTTTACTCGTTTTGTAACAAACCTTTACATATTGTACACAAGCTGAAAGAACATATGTTGGAAAGATTCAGACTGAAAAGAAATCAGTTAGCACAATCAACGTCCAAACTAGATTAACTTACATTTTAGTTTAAAAAGCCCTCACTCTCCATTCTTTCATGCTACCCCCTACAAAAAATTTGGAACTCATCACTGGAAATATCACCTCAAAATCTTTTTCTGCTTTCTGTTATTATAACCAAAGATGAATGTACTCATTGAAGCAAAATAAAAATGAATTTAATTTTTTTTTTAAATCAGAAACAGATCCAGATGAGGATTTCAAAATTATGAGAACATTTTTTTTATTTAGATTTCTGGTGTGTTCTAGGAAAAATGCTGATTATTATCAAATGTGGAAGACTAGGTTGCAAAGCCCATTAAAACTTCTGGGAAAACTGCAAACAATTTTGATGTGCTTTGAATTAGGCTCTTTCTAGAACAGTCTCTGGACAGAGTATATGGAATGGACTGAAAAGTGTCTCATTATGCTGCTCCAAAGGCTCTGTTTATCATGGCAAACTGATGGTTTTGAGCACTGTCAAAAAATCTGTTTCCTTCTTTGCACTTTTTTGGCCCAGTTTTGTCTTGTGCTGTCCAGCTTCTACCAGTGAGTGACCAAACATTTTTTGGATGACTGTTGTAGAACTAAGGCTCTTCCCAAGAGGTAGCACTGATGTGGCAACTGGGTTTAAGTACAAAGAGGAGGGCTGGTTATGTGAGTCCAGACCATTCTAATGTCATTCATCCTCAGAGCTGGAGAATGGTTCTGGACATATTAACAGACCAAAGGTTTAGCAGAAGGGAGGCCTCTGTCAACTCTTACCCAAAAATCACTTTTTTTCTATGAAGACTCAGTTTTCAGTTGAGTTTACTCTGGAGCTCTAATGTAGTTTATAATTTCCCTTTTCAATTTCCCCTACCCTTGTTCAGCATGTGAGCTGATCCCAGCAGCAAATGGCAATGGAGAGAGCTAAACAACACTGCAAAGGACAGAATTATAGAGAGTTTGTGCTGTCTTCGGCAGGTCCTCAGCTGTGTGTCTAAAGTCCCATACCATGGTTGTGTTTCCAGGAGCTGGCCACAATAATGCAGGATGAGGGATTGGTGCCACACCAGGCATTTGCATTTCCAGAGCTTGGCTGGGCACTGCTGGGCAGTGCACCATCCTGGCTGGGATGAGGTGACCAGCAGTGCCATGTCCTCCAAGCTGAGCTGCTCCACAACTCCCTTAGAAGAAAGCAAATCCTCAGCTACTCTTCTTCTGGACTGCTTTCTGGTGGCTTTCTTACCCTCCCTCACCAACTGGAGCAGGGTGAGTCCAGTACTTTCAAAAGCCCCACTCTTCATGAATGCCACTGAATGGGCCTTTTACAAGGTAGAGTTTGACCTAAGACTTTTGATATTCTGAAAGGAATCCCTTTTGCAGTGAGCAGCATTGCATTAAAAGGACAATTTCGTTCTCTCACTGGAGTGAGAGAAGAATTGGGGTTTCTGCAATTTTTCTGTCTGCTGTAGCTTTGCTATAACACAATCCCCACGATGCTTCTGGTGATGATAAATAAATGAAGTTATATGTTGTTCTCTTACATTCTCGGTACTGAGGAAACAGAACAATAACATACTCTTGTCGATACAAGCACTGCCCTGGGAATTGACTAATTAACATAAAGCTCAGCCCTGCAGGGACATTTCCAGGTTCATTTCTTGCTGCCTCAGCAAACTACAGGGTTTGGGCTGTTAACTACTTTCAGATGCTCTTTGTCTTTCAAGAAAGAAATAAAGAACATCCACATTGCTTTAGGCAAGTTAATGATTCTAAAGAACACTTACCTTTTTACCACATGCTTCACGGCAGATTAAAATCCTGAAGGAGCTAAGGATTATATACCATGTACAGTCCTTTGGCAGAAAAACATGCATTCTGAACTGAAAGTGAATGGCTGAATGTGACATTTGCATTCATTGTTTTTCCAGACCTGCATACTGAGAATGTTTGCTTTTACTCAAAATAATACCAAAGCAGTGGTTTTGTAGGTGCTTTGATTTCTCAGAATCTCTTAAGGTTATGACAAGCAGTTTACAGTGGCTACTGAGAAAACTAGAGAAACTTGTATAACCGCTTTTGCAAAATTCAAAGGAAATCTTGCCTAATTTGCAAAGAGGAGATGTGCCTAAAATTTTGAGAAACTCATACTACTTGTCTCTTGTGTGTGATCATATTTATGTGATCTTCTTTTCACTCACATTCTTTTCTTTGGACCACAAAGCAAAAGTTTCCTGTATACAAGAAAAAAATGTGAGAAAAGGAAAAAAATCAAATTAAATGAAATCTTGATTTCACTGATAAAGAAAACCTCATTGTTTTTATTCATTTTCTCTAGATTGCTAGATTTGATCTGCTCCTTGTACTGTTTGTTATTATTAATCTATTATTAATGGATGTCTGCCTATTGCTGCTATTTATGAATGAACAAAATCCCATTCTGTAGCTCATAAAAATCAACTGTAGAAAGTAACAGTAGAAAAATTTTCTGACAGAGGGTTGAAAACTGCTTGATGGGTCCTCAAGTGCTGCAGCTAAAAGGACTCAGAAGTTACATGTGAGTGAGCACAGATACTTTCAAAGTGTTTTGTAAGAGCAGAAAAATAAGTGTATGTGCAAAGTATGCGTTGGAGAAAGCCAGCAGCAGAGTGCATGCAGACACATGCAACACCCAGAGTTCTGTTTTGTACACACCCTTGCTTGTTGGTGCACGAGTACGCTGATTTTGTGTGGGTACTTCAGGCATGGCTATCAGAAGATGGAGTGTGTGTAGTACTGTGTGTGCCTATCAGAACAAGTCATTAAGGTTACCCAAACACATCTGATTCTGATGTATAGGTTTCACAGACTTTATCCATCGGGCATGTGTGCCATGTGTGCCATTTTTTTTTTTTTCCTTTTGCCACAAATTTCAGACATAATAGTGCAGTGTTTGCTGAAAATAGACAAAAAAACCCTGAGAAAACATGCGCTGTTTCACTCTTAATCAATTATCCTGGAAAGGTTTAATTTGGGTGGCATTTAAGTTTCAAAATAGCAGAGTGAATTGAAGGGAACTTTAAATCAAACTAGGAGAATTTAGAGAAATCAGGAAGATGGGGGAAAGTGAAATCTGATATGGAGCCAGTGGGGAGCTGGGGCTATCTGGGCAGAGTGACACTTTCGAAAAGAAGAGAGACTCACTCTGAACCTTTTAGAAGGTTCAATTGTTGGGAGATGAGTGACCACAGGATGAGGAGGCAGAGGCAGAGAAAAGATTGCTACAGTAGTATTTCGAAGAGGATGAGGCACCAAGTTGGTGATCACAAAAACGCCGACCTTGTGCCTCTCTAGTACGTAGGACTGCCCCACGTGTCTGTGAAAGTCACTGAGGATCTTTGTTTCCTCTCATGCCCATCCACACCAGCACTGGCAATTTACTACTGCCACCGTCCTCTATTACAGCTGTTGTGCTAGCTGCAGAGATCTGTGCCATGGATTCCAGTAGTTCCAGCACTGCTGATTCTGGGAGCCAACAAATGCAAAGATGCCAAAAACAAGCTAATCAAATCTTAGTATTCTTCTTTAGTTACATGTAATTAGATACCATTCTCATTATCAGTATAATAACTTTTGATTAGTTTAGTCTGCCTTTAGTTCCCTGAAAAGCTTAAGGAAAACTAGCAACTAGGTTTTATTTAACTTTTCCCTGGAGATTCTTCCCTTCATGCAGCGACCATGGCTGTCTGTCATACAACAGCAGTATGCTAAAACAGAGGGAACTGTGCATTTTGCCTTTATTGTCAGGAAGTGTCAGATGTATTAATAGCCTAAATTTTGCTAGCTAGCTAAAATTCTCACACTGCAATCTTGTGCATCAGCATTTTTTTTTGCCACAGATGGTCATTTATGTAACATGGTTGGAAATTGTGGCTGTGTTCCACAGCAACAGGAAAATGGGATACATCTGCACTGTGTGGGGAAAAATACAAATGAAGTAGAAGCTATGCAAGCATTTAAACTACAGGGAAACAGGACTGCGATAAGCCCTGGACTACATGAGCAGGAAGAGAGTGTCAGCCTCACCCATGCCCTGAAAAAATGGTCACATTCGTGGGCTGCTCTATTGTACTGAGTGGAAGTTTGTTTATGTGGGACCTTCCTTCCCTCAGGACTTCCTCTGAGAGGAAATGTCGTCACTGTTCAGTAGGGGTCAATTGTTATGCATTCAAAACTCAAACATAAAATAGTATTGCTGAATTCAACAAAGTGGAAAGGAATAAATAAGATTTGTCCATTTACATATTTAGAAACGTGCCACAGTTATTCTTGCTCACCAATACTTTCAGAGAGCTGAGAAAAATCATACAAGTCAAATAGCTGGGATTACATTGTTTTACCTGTATCCCAAACACACTACTCAGTATTTGACAAATCTCACTTTTTTCAGCTCTGCTATCTGTCTGTGGCTGAGGTGGGAATATGATTTAAATGGAAGAAGGCTAAAAAATACTGCAACTTTAAAACCAGAGCTGTGCTCTTACGGGAATACTCAGCCAAGTTGATTCCATGTCTTGGACCAACCTGCTCTGACTGAGTTGCTCTGGATGAGCACTTTTCTGAGGACATATTTGCAGCTGAGGTGTCCCTAGAGTTTTACTTTTTTTTATTGTGATAAAGCAGAAATATTGTTTTCATGCCTTAAATGGCTACCTAGAAACAGAGACTAGACAGGAATAAGGGAATAAAGGAGGTATTTATTTGAAAGGCCTTCAAAGGTTACAACCTGGGGGCCCAGAGGCTCCCCTGCCTTCATGGATCCCAAGATGGACAACAGGTCATGAGTTCTTCACCCTTTTATAGGTTTGGTCCATTTGCAAATCAGCATAAATTCACCAGTTAAAACTTTAGCTAATGAGCTAATAATTTCCCCAAGCTTTCCCCCCCAAGATGGAGATTTACACTTTTGGGGCTAGGGCAGTCTGGGTGTCCTTGGAGAACAAGACAGAGAGGCTTTGTTATGTCTGTCTGAGCATAAGAGAGCAGCAGCTAACGAGCTACAAGGAACTTCAGAGTTACACCAGGCAGTACAGGATTTGAGAAAATATAAAAGTTAAAACCTAAGGCATCAGTTTGAGATAAAAGGAGCTAATATTGGTATTGCTTTGCCTTTTTCATTGTGTTGTCAGTCAAACAAAATAACTCTGGAAGAGACTTGTGGATAGGGAACACACTGAGCTCTTGGAGTGACAGAATGTCAGAATAGCAGAGGTTGTAAGAGCTCTCTGTAGATCACCTCACTCCACCTGGGTCAGGCAGGGTCAACTGGAGCAGCTTGCCCAAGACATTGTCCAGTTAGATTTTGTCTCCAAATAGGGGAGACTTTGCAACCTCTCTGAACAACCTGCTCCAGTGTTTGATCACTTTCATGGTAAGGAAAAAGTTTTCCTCTTTAGTTTAAATTGAATTTTCTGTATTTTGGTTTGTGCTTTTTCATTGTCCAGGTGCTTTGGTCACGCTCACAATAACTGTGCTGTTTTGACACCAGCCACACCAGAAAGCAGACAAAGGCACACTCACGAGTGTGGTCGGTAAGCCCTGGTCTGTTCCCCAGTCACAAGAGGTTGTCAGCAAACTCTCCCTCTTAGGTGAGTAGATTTTGTCTCCAGACATGCATTGCTTCACACTCTTTTATCCATTTTCCATTAGGCTGTGGGATAGCTGAAAACAAGGGAATGTTGGGAACCAACCAGGATCCAGAGCAGTCTGCAGGGCACATATTTATTTGTCCAGAGAGGCACCACAACCATGACCAGTGTTGAAGTCTCTTGACAGCCTGTCTCGAGGTGTCAGTGTCCACGAAGTCCTCTAGACCTATTGCACGGTCTAGACTAAAAGTAAGTTGCTAATGCTCTCTCACACAGATTTTCCTCAGGGTGAAGTAAAACTATCAGGGGGACAAGAAAATGTCATTTAGTATTTCCAGTGGGAAACTTAAGAATTCTTCTCCAAGGGAAATGTATAAAATAGAGCTGATCACAAAATTACAAACTAATGTCAGCCTCTCTTTTAGATAAAGCAGCATAATCTAGGAGCTAATTTTATTCTGGCTAGGGACCTGATCCAACAGGTTTAAACCAATTTTCCTCCCTCCTTCCCACCTTTCTCTGCTCTTCCGCTCCCTACCCAAGACACACGATGGAACGCAATACCCAGATACTCAGCTGAGGAGTAAGTGGAGGGGCTTTCCTTTCACACACGCCCGGGTAACCCTTCTGCCCAGCCGCGCCGCCTTGCTCGGGGCCGTCCCAGGCCACCAGCCCCTGCATCCCATCTGAAAGAATGTCGCCTGTGAGGCAGAAATTCCCACCACGGGAATCGCGCCTCTGTGTCGCACAACAAAGGCGGCCGCATTGTGTCCCTGCTAAGCGGGTGTTAAAATGCGCATATGTTGCCAGGGCTATTGCAGGCGAGGGCCCATTTAGGAAGCGGAGGTTTTTCCCGGCCGCTGGCTGCTCTGAATCCCCCATATTAGCACATTAGCGCACATGCGGCCGCCTTATCAGATTAGCTACACTTGTCACAGATTAGTTCACCCTGTGAAGGAGCCGCGAAGGTACCTTTGACCATTCATTCAAAGGGGCCAGAAAAAGTTTTTTTCTTGTCTTCAACCATCAGAGTGCAAAGCAAATTAAAAGGAAAGTCTCTCTCTCTTTCTCTCTCCCCCCCTCTCCCCCCTCATTTTGGTAATAGGATAACTAAAGGATAGGTGCTACGGTGGACTACACAGAGAGGTATTAATGGACACCTAATATTCATCTAGAAAATATTTATTTAACCCCTTAAAAACATTGATGTGTTTTCTTTCCTCACCAGTGTCAATAGTCCTTTGAGAAATGACCTTTCTGAAGCTCAGAGTGGATTTTTTTAATGTTTTGCTTCTCTGTCTCCCCCTTCCCCTCCTTTTTTATTACAGTTAATTTGCAGCATGGTTCAGTGGTCTCTATTCTGCAGATTAGGGGTGGGGGAGAGGAAAAGACTTGCTAATGGCTCGTTACATTATTTTTTTAACCCGTCTTGCTCCTTAAAAGGTTTTGATAGCTGGTAAAACAAACAGTGACTCAAAATACCTTTGGTATGACTTGCAGTCTACACAGGCATTAAGACTGAGCCTAGAGAAGACAATGACGCCTTGGAAGTGCAGTTACAGCAGAGATTCCAGCAGTCATCTCCGAATGAACTTGTGGTGAAGGAGGCCTAGAAAGCTACAAAAACATACAGCTGAAATTGCTGGTTAGTACTCACACCTTTGGAACAACAACAAAAAAAAAAAAGTGGAAGGAAACTGTGGTGAGGAAGGAATGCAGCAATTCCTCACACCTCGGTGCTTTCTAGGGTAGGTGTTCCACATCCTTGGGCCAGGTGTAGCATTACTGTGCTCAGTTGGAGCTTGTCCACCGCTGCAGATTAACTGTGCTGCCTGCATGTGGGAGACAGGGGACAAACCCCGGACAAAAGTGCTTTTCCAGGACTGACATTCCCTTTGTCATATATGTAGGCTGTGAGAGTAGAACTCAAATCACCACTCAAGGGTCTAGTGCAGAATATTTTATCTAGGAAACGAAGAAGAAATCACAGACTGAACTGTGACTGGTTTTAGGGTTTGATTTTTTTTTTTTTTGGTTTTGTTTTGTTTTGTTTTGTTTTGTTTTTTTCTTTGATTGCAGGTAACCAAGCTGCATTATCATTAGTAGAACTTTAACTGCTAATTCTTTGTTCAACTTCTTCCACAAATACTGGAGCACAATCAGCTATATTGTTTACTAGTCTGTTTCTCCACATAAGCTGAAACCTGGCTGGTTGCATGTGCTGTTTGTAAACAGCAGAAAGTACAATAGCTCATTTGTAAGGGTGCTAGCATGTTACCAGAGTCTGGAGTTTCAGTGCTTCTGAGCAAACAGCCTGGCAGTGTGCTCTGAAGTGTATGCAATCATACCCTCCTAAGACCACAGCTTTAGGGGCAGAGCTCTTCTTTTTGGCTCTGGGATCATTTTTTGACAGCTAAATCCTGCTGGTGACTCAATTTGTAGATCCTGTTGAAATGCGACGATATTTCTACAGTAATTTCTTATTTTATTGTCTTCAATTCATAGTGCTGCACCAATAAGAGAGGATTGTGAAGGATGTGGCAAAACTATCCCCTGGAACCCTATGTCAAGAAAACTTACAGCACGGATGAGCTCTAAGTTGTAAATAACTCAAATTTGTGATCTAGAGAGTGAGGCAACAGCAGTAACAGCAAAGCAGGGAGAAATATGTGGGAGAAATCAAACAGCTGAACCTTGCTTTTGCTTTTTCTTAATTATTGAAAGTGGTCTCCATGTTAGGAAGTTCATTGGGACATCTGTTTCTCCTATTGTCAGGAAGGATGATAAAACCTTACATTATAAATTTCCTGTGTTGTTTTCTGATAAAAAGCATCAGTATTTTTATTTTTATATTTCCACATGCACCTAGTTCAGTAGAGTAATTTCAAAAGTCTCTTGTGATATATAAAAAATATATATATGGTGTTAACTGATTCCTTCCAGTTTTTAATATTTTTTTGAAATGGTGTGATATGTAAAGGAACACTGAAAGTAGAATTCTTGTCAAAAATCAATTATTTCCCTGTCAATCTAGGAATTCTTTCCACATTTTTGTGAAAAACAGTTTTACAGTCTTCCACTGACACCTTTCATGCACCTTCTGCGAGTCTGTCTAGTTTATGCACTGCCTTGAGTCATTAATCTGAATTTAGCAAAGCCATTTTGTTGATGATCCTTCTGGTTTTATCCCAGAGCAAGAAAAACTGCAGAGCTAATGGCCTGAATTCACAGTAATTACATCTCTTTCTTCCTCAAATAAGCACATAGGAGTCTGGGTATGAATATTCTGTTTCCATTAATGTTACTGTTCTCTCCTGAGTGTCACCTGTTTTTCCAGTGTGAGTAAAGGGTCCCAGATTAAAAGACCGTGTTGAATGTGAGAACGCTGACTTTCACACACCCCTTAATTGAGCGTTGTCTGCACCATGTGTTTTGGTGCTGAGGATGTAAATTTGAGTATTTTCCAGAACCTTGATTCAAATCCAAGCAGTAATCTTCCATGCCCCTAAGCCAAAATTTAACCTCAGTCTATTAAATGTTTGATTTTGAATTTAAATTATAAAACCTTCTGTCTTGCTTGCCTTGAGCAAGAGTCTAGGATCAAGACTTGTGGCATTTTATTTTTTGATTCATATAGCTGAGTCCATGGCACTTAATTTTCAATAACTTTGTCTTTTTTTCTCTCTTACAATGTCAGGCAGCCTGATCCGTGAGTTACCAAGGCAGCCATGGCACACAGCATGTGGGGTCAGAAAGCAGTAGGGAGGCAATGCCATTGGGGATGGAGATGGAGAGCTACTGCAGGCTGCCATCCCTACGGGGTGGGAAAAGAGGAAAGCTCGGACAGGCTGGAGCTGGCAGGAGCTGAGCATCCCCAGCCCTGTCACCTACCCACTTGCTTTTGTCACCTCAAGTGGTCTGGCTCATGGGCAGAGAAAGAACTTGACACGGCACACGGTCCAAGCCTTCCTTGGCGCAGCTCTTAGAAGAAACTTCTTGGCTTTGGTCATGTTATGACCTAGTCAAATGCAAGACAAAATTTTATTTGAGCTATCTGTGAACTTTTAAAAACTAATGTCTATCAAAATATCAACAACACATTATTGAATTTTATGAGTAGCCCTTTCTTGTTTCAACAATCATCTCCTTATTTTAGCACACTGAATTAAACTCAGGCTTCATTAGACATGAATAGTAAATCAGTTATTTTAAAGACAGGAGAGCTGCTTCGCTTACAAGTCTTTCCCATGCTGATGAACTCCTGCAAGCTCCATGGCTGCTGACCTGGTCTGGGAGCCTTGTTCTAATTGATAATGTTGCTCATTGTGAGAACGCTGGCTGCGCAAATCCCGATGCTTGGAGCGCGGATTTGCATTCCAATACTCTCTGCGCTCTGTAAGGGTGCGCAGGGCTGGTGTGCTGGCTCTCAAAGCACAATGGGAATTATGGATATGTGTCTCTGGGCCAACAATTATTTCCATGTGCTTGCTAAATGAGTGCAGGGAGAGAAGACTTTCCTCTTGTTTAGTCTCTATCACTGTCTTTGGTGCTGTATTGCATTTTAATATAAACATCCCCCCCAACTGCCTCACCCCAACCCTGTTAGATACTTGCCTGGTTTTCATTAAAACACTAGTGCATGAATAGCTGTAAGTTCAGGGCTGGAGGGCAACTTTGCTGAAGCTTGAATCTTTGGTAAATAACTTTTTGCACTTTTGGAAGTGTTGAAAGTAACTAAGCACCTAATGAAAGAGTAGCTAAATAATAGAGTTAGTCAAACTACTCCCACTAGTCTTTTTTGCTAGCAGGGGTAAATAAATAATAAATGTTTTTTCAGCCATTATATATTGTTGGCAGCTCAGACTTCCTGTTATATTTGTGTAGGTTCACAGGGCTAAAGAATATCAGGCTAGTATATATTGCCCTGTCTAGCTATCAAAAGCAAGAGGTTTGGTGGGAAGAATTAGGCTCTTCCTTCAGTCCGAATAGGCCGGGCTACAGAAAGAACTGTATCCGAGCAAGAGCTGGCTTAGTCACACAATGCACTGCTATATAGTCGGGATTTCTTGTTTTCATTTCACTTTCCTTTGTTTTAGAGACATAAAAGGAAGCCCTTGGGGTGAAAAGACTTCCAAGTTTAGTGCTTGACCAAAGCTGCCTGACTCTGGCATCAGCAGCCTTTATTGACTGGAGCATTAACATTTCTTTCTCTGAACATTGGCAGTGGCACCTCTCTCACAGAACCAGTACCAAACGGGCCCTAGTGCAGGGCAACAAGCTTTCTCACACTGCCCTTCCAGCTCTTGAAGTGTCACCAGACTATCCAGTGATAAACATCCTAGAGTTTGCCCTTAGGCTGCCCAAATAGGTGTCACTCTGTGCTGTCGGGCTTCTGTTTCAGGAGATGGTTTGAGGTCACCAAACTGTTCTTCTCATGGAAGCAGCAAGCGTTTGCCAGTGCCAGCTCTACAATAATTTAAAATCTGTGGCCTGTGCCAGGGACTGATGGAGCTGTGTTATGGATGGTGATGGGGATGGGTAGGACTCATGCAATGGCACCTCGTCTGTCAGGTGCCAAGTGTTTCTGCATCCCCCACTCCTGCCACACTGTGCTGCGCTGGCTGAGGGCAGCCCAGCTCCTGAGCCAGGTGTGCCAGCCATCTTATTTCAGTGCACTGCTCCTATGGAAAACGAACAGTGATATCCTGATCAGACATAATAGTATGTGAAGCAAGAAGAAGCTGTAGTGGGGAAAATACTCCCTGCATTTACAGAACAACTTAAAAATTATTGCTGCAAAAGACGCTTTTCAGTTAAATATTACTGGCCCCAAAATAGACTGTATTGCTCTTACTAAAGGGGCCATTTCTGTTGCTTCAATAATTTGATGGAGGATCACATAAAAAGATCAAATAAAAGAAGAATGCAATGAAGAATATGCTAGATATTTTATCCAAGGTGCCTTGATATACTGCATATTGGTGATGTATGACTAAATATTTTTAAACCTTCATAGCATTGTGCAGTTCTGCAGAGTATGATACACTGCTTTCTTTCTTTTCTTCTTTACACTGAGCTATAAGAACAGCTGTATGGGTTTCTCAAGCAGCGAGTCAAATATTTTGCCTATAAGGTCACTTTTGTTATCACATATGGTGTCGTAAGGAAATTTCCAACTTAATTTCAAAATAGCTTTGGCAGGACATACAATTCAAGCCAAGAAAGCCTCCTCCTCCTTTTCCCAGCTTCTGTCAACACCCAGTCGAGGGTAGGCAACCTAAATCCAGCTCATATGAAGTTGACTAGCTCATTTTTTCATTTCTCCAGGGATAAAAACAGACTTCACCACTAAGATAATGGCCCTCCCTTCCTGCAGTGACTGAGGTCTAGAAACCCTTTTCTCAGGTGCATTGCATAACCTAGACTTTTGCTTTCTGTGCTTGGGTCAGACATGTACCATATATTTCAGTTAAAAAAACCACTGCTCCCAACGTGTCTGGCTTGTCCTTTTGACACTGTTTCTGCACTGTGTTAAATACTTACAGTGTAGCTCACCTTTTGTAATAACCAGTCTATGTTTTTCTCAGGCTATACCTAATGTGTTTTGCTATAAATATGTTCTTACAGGTTTTTTGTGTGTCTGTGCCAAAAATAGAAACAGGGATATAAATTGTGTTCTCTGTCCCATTTCCTGCCTTTGAAGAAACTCTGAGGACTGAAGGACCACTAATATTCAGGAGCAGTTATATTCAGGACAGGTACCCATCATTGCCCCTATGGGTCTGACTAACTGCAAGTAAGACTTCATGAAAGATGAGGCTCTTTTCCTCCACTCAACAGGCAGCTGAATTTGGATTATGAGTACTGGACCCACAAGCCTCAAAGTTTCCATGTGTCTGGTCAGGCTCAAACAGCTTTCTTTGGACTTTCAAAGACTGCTTGAAGATCCACCTTCTTTTTCCTCCCTAGATTTCACTCATGCTACTGTTTCAGGTGTTCTTACTTGGAGACACAGCAGCTGTTCATTGATATTTAGGTTTTCTCTTTTCCTATACCAACCAGCTGATTAATTTTACCCTGACACCTTCAATAGTGCAGCAGTTTTGTCAGATATATGAGACTGAAACCATTCATACTGGGTCTGCTTTTCATTCACAACTGCCCTATCAGTCGACTAGAAGCTTGTAGAGACAAAGCCTAGTTCACAGAGAAAGTGAGCATCAAAGCGATCAAGGGGTGCGCTGAATTTTTTAATTTGACATTTTACTGGTATTGCAGGATAAAGAGCAACACCCTGTTCGGTAAAAAAATCAACTCTCTGTAAAAAACTGGAGTGCAGCAGCCAAACATTGAAAAAACCAGCTGAAACTGGGTGCAATAAGAAGGAGGTTTAGGAAGAGAAAGGATAGAAGGTGTTGAGGAAAATAATAGGTAGTGGCCGGGTTAATTTATAAAACGCTGTCTTTTTAAAAGGAGAAAAACAAAATCGGGGGAAAAAAAGGATTGTAGTGGAAGGGGTTGCTATAGTGAGAGTAATCTTACGACCTAATGTGTGAGTGTTCTCAAAAGACTGGATGTTCCAGTTCAGTGAAGCAAGATGGCCCCCTGCAGTATTGTTAGCCCCCTCACAAAGAAATTTTGCTTCATCTAGGAACATCACTGTACAAAACACTAACAGAACTGCTGTGGTTTACCATTAGTTTCACTCAAAATACGAGGTAAATATTCTTTGCATTAAAACAGCAGTCAAAAATAGAAGTCCTCAGTTACGAACTTTGCTCCCACTTGTTCTGAATGTGTCCTGTGTGGTTCTGGTGTGAGACTGAAAAAAAAATTTGGTTTAGAGTAATATCTCTGAACCCTCAGGAAGCAAAACTCCTCTCTCAAACTCATGTGGTAAAGATTGTGATAGGATAATAGTGAAGACTGAAAAGGAAGTCTTGCTGGAGTTGAGAAGCCAGGCCAGAAGTAAGGCTTCATGAACGAGAAGGTTAAACTTCAGAAAAATAGCACTGTGTTCTACATGTACTCAGAATAGGACTTTTGATGAGTACTTCGTGCATGAGAAGCTTTAATTTCTCTCATCACCTTTCTCTGACAGTAAGAATGGATCAGCATGCTTTTTTTGAAAAGAAGTTTTTATAATATTGGTGTATTGGCAACACTTGGGCTCTCAGGTTTTCACATTCTTTTCACTGACACAACAAAACACTGTAAATTCTGTGCTTTGTGACAGCACAATTCTGTGCTTTAGCACTTGTACGTATTGTGAAGCAATATTAATCAATATTAATTGTGGCTGATAAAATGCAGCAAAATGAAGAACTTAGTTTATTTATCTGTTCTGTAGAGGTATGCAGTTAGCTTCCCTCTGAAGTATGTGAGACTCCCTTGACTGCCTTCTGCAACTTAAACCATCCATCCAGGGCACACGTTGCAGAAGCTAGGAAAAGGAGAGGGAAGCAGATTAAAAGAGACTCAAATATTTTCTTAGCAATTAAATACAATGGTTCATAAGGTTCATGAAGTCAAACGAATTCCTTTCCTAGTCCCATTTCTCTCCCCCTCCCCTGCTTTGTATACCTCCACGATTTCTATCACTATTATTTGCAAGGCAGTAGCACTACGCCCAGTGCTTGACAGAGAATGTGCCAGAAGTAAAAGTGTTAGAAGAGAAGGCTGTCTTGCAATAATTCTAATTCACACTTAACTGGTTCCAACCTAACTCAGAAAATCAAAAATGCATTTGGGAAGTCTGAATGATGGTAAAATTTGGTAAAAATTAATTTATTTGCCTTTCAATGCTGAACTTAACACATCACTCACAGAAACCCACCCAAGCTCTAAAGAATCAGTGTTGTGAGGTCTGTGTGGCCTTCTACACACTGCTTTGGTGTGGGAGCTTGGATTGTTTTTGACCCTGTGACACTGAATGGCCAAGAGCTTCCATGCAAGGACAATGGTGCTGTTAGTGCCCATTACTAAAAGCCTTCTTGTTTCTTTCAACTGCTCACAGGCCTCTTAAACAATGAAAGAAATCCATACATCGTTAATAAGGAGATTTAATTTAAATTCTGCTCTAAGAGAATTCTCAGATATTTTCCTCATTTTTTTTTTGAGTGAAAATTGCTGGAGTCTGATGTAAGGCAGAACCTTAATGTAGAGAAGTGTTGGGCCTCATTTAGAAATGCCTGGAAACTAATGGGAATTGTAGTCATAAAGCAAACTGGAAAGCAGTACTGGCACACCAGTGAGCAGCTCCCATGGAATGAAATCTTGCTGAGCATGGGGATATGTCAGCTGGCAAAAAAAAGTCTTCCCATTACGTGATTTCTTTTGAGCCAAGGCATTTTATTACTTTTACATTTCTAATGACGGCAACTTTATTTTTATTGTGGCTGCATGTATTCAGTATTTCCAACAGCCATTTGTCACTCAAAATGGCCTAATTTTCATGAGAAAAGGGAATTGCTAAATTCCAACAGAAGTTGATGTGAAAGAG
The DNA here is from genome assembly GCA_013396875.1 of Vireo altiloquus. Classification (NCBI taxonomy): domain Eukaryota; kingdom Metazoa; phylum Chordata; class Aves; order Passeriformes; family Vireonidae; genus Vireo; species Vireo altiloquus. The sequence continues at coordinate 60,668 of VZRF01004505.1, forward strand.
AATGCCCACGTTCACTTTTGTAGTGAAAGGTTGTTAATCAATAATTTTACCAATAATTTTGCTTTTAATTGTGAACACTCAACACAATTAAAAATCAGTCAGTACAAAATAATCAGGGGTATTGGTCACATGAAAATAATGTGAGTTGACTTTGCCTCAGCTCTATCTCTACCGTCAGTGGAACCTATTACATGAGGAATGAGTCCCGATTAGGATTTCAGATGGTTTTATTCTGCTGTCACTTTGGATTTGAAACCATTTTTCATTTTGGTATTTTTAGGAATGTAAATAACAACACAAGATTTCACAGAAACTTCTAAGCTGGACTATAATGCTTGAGAAATTGGTTTATATTGCTAAAATCAATCCATCTGCCAGAGCAAGGCCAGAAATTACTAATGATGCCTTTGTTGTATATATATAACATCTTTAAATGTTTAAAAGAGATTCTAGTGCATATGTAATCCAGACTGAGACAGCAAAGTAATGATTAGGTGGAGAACAACAGTGGTATCATGCTCATTCTTCACAGATTTCAATAATCATGCTCAGTTTCACATTGGGTGTGTTTTGGTTACCTATCAGACTATTTATCTTTCCACATATGTATCTATCTATGCACACACACACAAATATATATAAACATATTTAGAGAGAGAAAACTTGGAAGAAAAATTCTTCTGCTTATTCCATTATGTTTAATTGAATGTTTTGGAATTAACTATTCTGTAGTTAAGCTGCGCTACCTCAGAGCAGAATTTGTATTTTGGTGGATAGCAATTTTGTTATGTAAACTGGATTCTCAGTCTAAATGCAGTCCTTATACAGCTCATGCAATGCTCTTTTTAAGTTAGGTCAATCAAACTAAGTAATAAAAAGATTATAGATATAATACATATAGGTATAGATATATATAGATATAGTTATTAATAAATAAATTGATTGATGAAGAAAATAAGAAAAAATTTTAAATCTATTACAAATAGCTCCCCAGGTCTGCTCTCCATGTGTTATGGCTTCCAAAGAAGGTATCTGCAAAAAAAATTCAGAGACTTCTCTAAGGCATATTGAATGATTCTTTTATCCCAGCCCCGCTGATCTCTGCAAAATTGAGCAGGGTCTTATCAAAGATATTATATTCACTTTAAAGATTCTTACATTCTTTTGCAGGTGCTCCTAACATGACACAACCTCGGGCATTTGTGGAAACTTCTGTTTTGAGGGGATTCTGGGAGTCATTTCTATGTCAAGTTTTCAACCTGTACCTAGTAAGTACGTAATTGCTTTACAGAGCAGTGAAACGTGATTTCTTTCCCATAAAAGTTTAGGCAGTAGTACCAAACATCAGTTTAAAACAGGAAATTGAAGATTGGTTTTTTGGGGTTTTTAATTAGTTTTGAAAATTTAGGAGAGATAAAAATATATATGGTTCCAAGGATGAAATAATTCCCTGGAATTTGGGTACATTGAAATTAGCATTTCTGTGTGGGTCAGTACTGTGCTTTTAAGGACTCCCTTGCTTGTTGCCAGCTACCATGTGCTGGTTCACATCAGAGGTACCACAAACTGGATTCTTTTAGGATGTCATTAAGCCAGAAGATGCAAATATAATACACTCCAAGCCACCAACTGGCAAATCAGTTCACACTCGAATATTCCTTTGAATGCGTAAATAAGTTCATGTTGAGCATGTACAAGCTCTTTCTATGTTTGTTTTTACAAATATTTGAGCAACTGTGCCTCATTAGCTAGAACAGTACCAGAGCCTCCATCACAAACTCACTTCAATGAATATGCATGAAATCACCATTAGTTTTGCATTTAGAGTAATTATTCTGCACACATATTTAACCAGAAAATGAACAGCAAAGAAACCACTCATCTCATTTCCTTGAGCTCAAGTGAGAAAGGTATTTCAGGCCTGATTTTCTGCTGCTTTGCGTCTTCTATGTTTCTGCAAAATGAGTGTGAAACATTATCCATTCTGTTTTGAAAACATTTCACAACAATGAACAATGCTGTTTCAGTAAGTAGTTATGTTATTCATCTGTCTGTGTCTAATTCTTGCTTATGCTTAGAATGTAAACTTTTGAGAACAGGAACATACCATACTGGTACCATGCCGTGCAGAGAGGGATCTTGTTCAGCGTCTGGAGCTCCTGTGCACTCTCGCAATATTACAGAGTAGTTTTGCAATGCTCGAGATGTGACAGATTCGGTCATCTCACCTTTGGAATGTTGTGCATTGTAGAGGATATACGTAATCAAACTGTATGTTCATATAAGGGTCAAGAGAATTCTGTCAGTTGAACAAAGGTCAATCAGAGATCTTAATTCCACGAGCAGAAAGAAAGGCAAAATTTACTGAATAAGACAGGGGTTGGGAATTATTACCCATGCTTTTGTAAATATGTATAAGGCGACATTATGATCATGTCTTACCATGACCAAAAATGGAGATTTTAGTATGGGAAACATTATTTTCTGCTCTGCCCCTTCCTCCTCTCCTTCTCCAGCCCCACTCCTTTGTTCTTTGCCATTCAGTGTTTTGGTTCAAGTTAATTAAAGATTCCTGTTGCAGCCTCCTGGAGTGAAATTCTGGCAGTGTGCCCAGCGCTGCCATAGCCGTATGTAAGCAGCCCCTCCAGTGCCTTCCATAATGTCTCTAAGAAACTATACAAAGAGGAATAAAGAAACTGAATCCAGATGGAATGGGAAATCAGATATTTCTTCCATTTGTGTTGAAATCTGTGAAGACTGCCCCATAGGTTGAAAGAGAAGACAATTCACATACTCTGCAGTCTCAGGGAAAAGCATGTTTTCTCCCCCACCCCTCCACCCTCCATTGAAGAGGAATCTGTGAGAAAGCTTACAGTGAGACTGCAAACTCAGTAATGCAAAACATGTTTTCCCAACTCTGCTTTACCCTGCTAGCTATAGAAAGGTGTAGGATAGACCTGTCAGGGGAACACAAAAAGCAAAACAAAGGAATCAAAAGAGTGACTCAGGCGGACAAAGACTTTTCCTAATGACAGGGTTATGAGAGAATTTGATATCCAAACCAACATTTTGACACACAATTCATAGTGAAAAGAGGACTTAAGGCATTTTAAATGCCCAACAGGAGAATAAACATGTCTAACTCACTGAGCAATAACCACATCCTGAACTTCTTGTTGTTAAAAGGCACATTAAAAACATTACAAAATGTATAGTACATAGTCATTTATTGCATCTCACATGCATAACAAAAATCAGAAATATCCCTGGAGGAGTACAGATACGGCATATTTTGTGTTTGCGAGTCTTTGCACTACACTTGGTTGGTAGTTACTGAATCCCTGGATTAATGACAGTATCATTAGAAATAAAAAGTGTGGATATTTGCAAGTATGTTTTAAATATAAATTACAGCTTGCTTCATGGCAGATTCGTGCTCACCAGGGATATTTTGGAATTTGGTAGGGGAAAGGAATAAATCTTGGATCCATCTGCAGCATTGCTTGGTTTCCCCATGCATTTTATTTTACTATCAACAGTGTTAATTTGTTGCTCTCTGATGACCTGTTTAGTTTTTCAGGGTTTTTGTTGCTCACGGGTGAGAGGCGTTACATGAAGATTAAACTTTGCCCAGGCCATTACGGGAAAGAAGTGTTAACTGTCAATTTCTATGTCAAAGGACTAATTTTTAATTTTAAAATATCTGGGCAGATTGATTTCTTGGCAGAGAGAACAACCTGTTGCGACTCAAGAGATACCCATTTGAGGTGCAGACTTTGGGCAGAGGTTATGATTCAAGGTTTTAGCTGACAGTTTAGAGCAATACTTCAGGTGAAATGAACCTGATAATTGCAGTGCAGATTTCCCCAAATAGCAGGTTGACTGAAATAGCTCTAGTTCCCTGTGACTAATTGGATGTTTTGTTACTGCTTTTTTTTTTCCTTAAGAAACAAAAATGGTCCAAGACGCTGTCCAGGTGAAAGGAGTAATAGATGTATGCTGATATGTGTGTTTCTTGCCCTTTCAAACCTTTGAAGCCAGGCTGGGGTCAAATTACTCAAGCAGAACTGCTCTGTTGACAAACATGTGGTCTTCAAAAAACAATCCCAGTATGAGAGGTGCTGCTAATTTAAAATAACAGAGGGGAAGGGAGAAAAAAAAAAGTAAAAAGGAAAAAAAAAATAGAGGGAAAACCAGCACCAGTCTACACGAAATCCAACCCAACTGCCACCTTCCCTGCTAGCCTCCCTTTGTGAGCCTGCCTTCCCCACCGCGTGAATCAGCTATGGTTGGGGTTAAATGGGTAGCTTTTGTCTCCTCACAATGGCTGAGAGTGACAGGTTGAGCTAAATGATTTACTGGTGGAGATGATTTGAAGGACAGAGCCAGGCAGCCTTGGGAACACACGCACAAGAAAAGGACAGTAGCAAATCAGCCTCTCCTCCCCCTCCTGCTTTCATGGTTTTGACTGAAAGATCACAGAGTGAGACTCTGACAGACACAAGGACCATTGAGAAGCTATTTTTATTACTTATCCATGGCAGCCTTGCTTTGCTGAGAACAGACCTGAGGTTAATTAACCTTACTTTTTTAGGTTTTTTCTCTTTTTTTTTTTTTTTTTTAAGTTGTTGTTTTCCGTATTGGGGATGTGAGCCTGTAAGTTGGCAGGGTCACATGCCATGGGCAAAGGGAAAGTCTCTGTGTGAGACTTGAGCACAAGAAAGCTCAACAAACTCGTCCCTAGCCAAAACAAAGCTTTCCACAGAGCAAGGCAATGCAGCGGGGCCGCGGCGGAGGCAGCTGCTCGGAGCGGAGCCGTACCAGCTGTTGTCAATTGGAATGTGCTAGAAGCAGAGCTCCCCCGCCCCGCTACGCTGCTCTGGTGGCGGTGGTACCCAGCGCTAATATGGATCCCAGATTGTTTCCTGAGTGCCGTTTGATCTGGCTGTGTGGGCAGGGATGAACTCGTCTGTCGGGATGCGGGACACACCGGAGCGCCAGCGCGCTGCCTTTGCCCGCCTTCCCCAAGCGCAGGCCAGGCACACAGGGACGCCATGGCGAGCTGGCCCTGGGCCCTCAGCTCCGGCTCGGGGCAAGGCCGCGCCAGGACCGCTCTCTGCCCGAGCTGTGGGGAGTGGGGAGTTCAAGAAACACGGCTGAGGCAGGGATGGGGAGCAGCACAGAGTAGCTGGAAAGCCCTGCTGGGCACCATGCTCCCCACCACCTGCCTCGGGCACCTGTGGGGCCTGCGTGTGGCTGAGCGGCCCAGCAACCCCAGGCACCATCGCCAGGGAGCTCACCCTGCTCCGTGCACCCAGGGCCCTGCTGGCTCGGCAGAACTTGCCATCCGGGCAGCAGGCAGAGTGGGGGCCTGGCCTGGAAAGGGGAGCAGAGATGGCAGCCTCCCTGTTAGTGTGTGTGATGCTTCAGTCAGCAGTTCCCCTCCGAGAATTTGAGAGGGAAAATGTATACTTTTCTTAATAAGAAAAGGAGCTTTTCAGACATTTGCTGTGAATTAGTCTGAAAAAACCCAGAAGGTAGTCCATAGGAGATGTGAAGGTTTGGTTTATGGTGAATCAGAACTCATAAGAGCTGTATTACTTGAAAGAGGCAACATTCGTTTTCTGTTCCATATTCCATTTGCTCTATGATTTGTGAGTTATTCCTCAAGAGCAGTGAAATAATATATCTTGTTGCAGGGATACCTGCAATTCTCACATCAAAATTTGGTTTTGAGAAATAGACTGAAACAGCAAAAATTCTACAAGGAATACTGTAAAAAAACCCCAAAAGCCCCAAAAAACCCCAACTAATTTTACTAGTGCCTACCACCTAATGACATCCCAAACCCTGTGAATGTACCTCCAAGCTTTATACCAATATATTCAGCTAACTTGAAAAAGAGAAAAGACACTTAGCAAATATCTCAGGCATCTTAACTAGTTAGTGAGACCCACTGGGTGCAATAACGCATAACTTTTGTGCTGGCTTGCTTCAAATTGTGTTCTCATTTTCATAATAATTGTAATGAAAACTTGCAGTTATTCAAAGGAAACTATATGAATACGGGAGTGTGATGGCAAAACAGCATTTTATATCAACAGGGTTGTTAGATATGACTTAGTAGAAAAATGAAAGGATCTGTAAAATGGGAGCTTTGGAGAACAGAAGTGGTTGGTGTCAGTTAATCTATGTGCTGTGGACTTGCAGTATTGAGGAGCTGCAATATGCTGTCACGTGGTATATTTCTAATGGCCTCTTGAATACTTAGTTTCAAGTAAACACTTCTGTTTAAACAAAACAAAGAGCAAAACAAACTATATCTAAAAATACAAGAAGGAACTATGGTATTTTTTTTATTCTGTAAAAAAGAGTAGTGTTTGCTAAAGATAAAACAACTCTAAAAAGCTTATCTGACAAGCTTCCAAATATGGATTTGCCACTGTAGGGATTATGGAAGGTGCAAATAGAAGAAGGAAAATTCCTCTTCCATATACTTCCAGCCATTATCACTGTCACTGTCCCAGCATGCATGAGGAGTGTTGGGGTTGCTTCCTTCCTGAAATCCCATAAAAGTAAGTGTACTTTAGTACATGCTGAGTATTACAAGGAATAGGTTTAATAAATGTTGTTCTTGCCTGGCTCTGTACTAACAGATCTTGCCGTTATCATTTGCATCTGTTTCAGTCCAGGCTGATTTTCTGATTCTTCGAGAAGAAGAATTCTTCTCCTTCTCTCTGTCAACTTCTACCTCCACACCTAAAGACCCAGTAATGCTGCTATAAACATCATCACCTCCAGAACTGTGTACACAGTACTCTTGTAGGACAGGGCTACCGTCCTTTGCACCTGAAGCCCTGATTTAAGAAGTGCCTTCCAAAAGTGGTGAAGTTTGTAGAGTGCTTTAAAAGATAAACACATATAGCATGGGATGAAAGATTTGATTTGAATCTCAAGAGTAACACTTCTAAACCCTGGACTGCATAATAACAGTGATGTTTGCTCAAAAATAGAGGTGTCATCCACATTTTGTTCTCACCTTACCCTCTAGTTTGTAGGAAATTAGTGTAAAATATCTACTTTTTAAGCCTTTGCTATGGATAAATCCTGTCCCTTCTCTTTCTGTGATTTTTCTCCTTACCTTCACAATTCTTTATTTTCTGCCTAGTTCTGTTGTCTTCTGCCTGTCTTTCACCTGCCTTTTCTTTGATTCCTTTACATTTCCTTGTCTCATAATCCCCCTGAGCCACTCCAGCTGTAATAGTGTTTAGAATCTACAGGGTTTGAATAAGGGTGGGAAAGGATGCAGGGACTCTATTTCATTCCTTATCATCATGCTGTACCAGCAGCATTGCAGTCTTGCTGCCTCTCTCCTGTTTATGTCTGATGAATGCCTTGGTTAACCCAACCTGAATGACCAGATATCATCTGCTGGCTAAGAAAAGCATGGAATTGGGCAGGGTTGAGTCACCCAAAGAGGGAACAAAATGGAGTCCCCACTGTCAGGGGGCCTGAGGACAGCATGGGCTGCATGGTCTCTGTACAGCAGCTACCCCCAAACAGCTGGGCACCAGAGTCCCCTGCAGCCACTTGGCACTCTCCAGTGGCATTGGGTGGCCTCTGATGCTGACATGGGATATGTGGGTTGGTCTGTTCATTCCAGCAGGGCACAACCCTGGAGCGCTGCTTGGAGCCAGCACTTAGTTCTTGGGGAACACCAGCCACTTAGTTTCTTCCCATGCCCAACAATTAATTCCTTCTAACAGATCTTTCAAAAGCCTTTCTTTACATTACAATTCTTTCATTGCTTTGTAAGAGCTTACGTCACATCACAAGACCAAAAAGCACAGTGCAGCTTAGTGTAACTTGACCCTGATCTGGCATTTCTTTGTGATGTGTCATGTCAGAAATGTAAAGAAAACAACATTGTCCTTTTCCTATTCATTTGGGCAGCAGTGGCCACTACAGGTTGCCTTTACCTTCTGCCTGGAAGATATACATAGTTTATAAGACTAACAAGGATTCTGTACTGGAAGTAGGAGAAATCATGTTTCTGAAGCTTTACATTCATTTTGGAGGGCTGAATGTGAGCTTTACAGCAAGTGGGCTCTGAGTTAGTGCTGCTAGGTGGTTACAGAGAACCTGGCAAGCAAAGCCAGCATTTGCAATTCCTGTGACTTGAGAGCAAAAGTGGTGAGGGATAATACGATAATGTACTGTTTTGTAATGTCTGTAGATTTTATTTCTGGGCCTATTTAATTTCAACTCCTTTTAAATAAGCATTTTCCAAAATGGATTTGAGACATCTAGAAAAGGCTGAAATTACCCTTAAAAATCCTATGAGTAAGAAATTCTAGAACATCTTGTAATAAAGTTCCTCCTTGTACTGAGTCTAAGCAAGAGCTGGAAAATGGGGCCTGTTACAGCCTAGACCCAGGCCTGATCACATTCAAAGGAATTATACTTGTATCAGTTTTTTAATATGTATGCAGGAAATTATACTCCTGACTCCCACTGCAGAGTGTGCTGGCCTGTTGCTTACTGTGAGGAGTCTGTCTTTATATCCTCAGAGCTACAACCTATTTGCACTGAAATATCACACCCTCAAGAGCCTTGCTGCTCCCCCTGCAAATGATGCCTCAAGTTTTAACTTTTATATTTTTCAAATCCTGTACTGCTAGTGTAACTCTGAAGTTTCCTGTAGCTTGTTAAGTGCTGATCTCTCATGCTAAGATAGACATAACAAAATCTAGTTTGCTCTCCAAGGACACCCAGAACAAGAACTGTAACCTATCATCTTGGGGAGAGAGGGGCAAGCTTGAGGAAATTCCATCATTGGCTGGGTTCTGGTTGGTGAATTTATGCTGATATAAAAGTGTGAAGAACTCGTGACCTGTCATCCATTTTGGGATCCACTGAGGCAGGAGCCTCTGGAGCCCAAAGTGTACATCTGAAGGCCTTTCAAATAAATCCCTCCTTTATTCTTGTCTAGTCTCTGTTTCTAAGTATCGATTTAAGGCATCAGAAGGATGAAGTGCTTCTTGTTTTTAAAAGAAGAATTGTAATTTTATCAGCTTGAGGATGATGAGCATGCAGCTCTGGTTCAAAAGGCATATGTGATAGTAGGAATTGAACATAGTTTCTATGTAGAGGATTTTAGGGGGGCCTCAAGTGCTCAGCTTCCAGTCCTGCTATGAACCTGTTGAGTCACCTTGAGCAACTTCCCATTGCTGCAGCTCCATTTTCACTCTGACTTTTTTATTTGTTTAAGCCTTTCTATAGCACCTTCTGATACGAGTCCTGATCTCATCTTGGTTGTCAGATACTGGTACAGTTTGAACGGTGTACAAAAGTTGAGATTGCTCTGAGTTTCCGTACTTCTCTGCAGGAAAAAAATATTCCCATCCTGTAAAGGGTTAGCAGTTCTCCAGACAAAATACTTTTGCAGAAGAGATTATGCTCTCTATTACAGTCTTGTCTTCTCATCCATATTTTCTCAGTAAGTTCAAAGTAAGTGAATCAAAGTACTTGAGTCAGATCCCATCTTACAATGAAATTATTATTTGAAATGTCTAGCTTTTTTTTTCTCAGTGGTAGAAAGGTGAGACCTTTGTGAGTGCGATATATTGCAAAAAACATTTGAATGAATAAGATGTTGTAATTTTGAATCTAATGTCTAACTAAAACTAGGTGCTTTATTTTGTGGATCTCTTTTCTACAAAAGGAGAAAAAAACCCCAAACACCACAGAGCTCCAATCTGTGCCCCGTCTCCCCCCCAATCTTTTATATATATATAAAAGGATAGAAAATAAAAAGTTCCAAAATCATCTGCAAGATTGCGTGTGAGTCCACAGTATATAAAAATTAGGTGCTTTTAATTTAATTGCAATATTTCAATTTTATTTCATTCATTTAAGAATGTTTTCCTCAAAATTTTGCTTAAATTAATGTCATTAAGAGCCATCTCATATATTTGAAATGTTTACCTCTGTAGGCAAGGTTATGTGAGTCTGGCTTTTGACCTTGGAGAAAACAGGCACCTTGTGGCTAAACTTATTTAACAGAATGTTCACTGGACTTATTAGAGATCTAATTTAACAAGAGGTGGGTGGTACCCCAGAAGTGCTATTTCTGTCAGTTCACTGTAAAGGCAGAATATGTGGTTAATCCAGATTTAGACAGTAACATTGCAGATGGCTGTGCTTCATCAGCTGTATTGATCAAAATACTTGTACAGGAGCTTCAGCTGTATTGATCAAAATAGTCATACAGGAGCTTCAGAAAATAAATGCCAAGAAATGTGTGCAAAGTTAAATAGGGGTTTGATCCAAAAGCCTGTTAGTCTCTAGTCACCCTCTGTTATCTCTGAAAATGTCTATCCTCCTTAAGTGTGTCAAAGTAGAAATATAGATTTGTTAATGTTGTTCTCTGCCTGGTTTCTGATTCTGGGCCTTTGTCTCCCTGTTCCTACTTAACTCTCCTGAGAGCACGTGTGAGAGTGCCCAGGTACAGGTGTACGTGTGTGCAGGGGCAGTACTGCCTCAAAACCTCCTCAGCACTGCGGGCAGAATTGATTTCTTATGCTCCATGGATGGGGCAGCAAGAAGGGTTGGAGAGCTGGCCAGAATGGGAGGGGATCTGCTGGCAAGAAGGAGGGGAAAGGGGTTCCCTTTCTGTTCTCAGGTGTAAGTAGAGGTGCAGCTTCACGGCCTCCTCGGTGCCAGCAACAACCCTTCAGCCTCCCACCAGAGGAGAGGGTCTCCTGCTCTGGAGCCAGCCTGCTGGATGTGCATCTGTGTGGCCATACAGGCATTTATGGCCTCTCTGTTCCCCTCGGGATAAGTAAGGATATTATATAATTTTTTCTATTTACGTAGAATGATTTTGACATTCAGTTTTTTTCTGTATCAGAAGATTTACCATTAAAAATCAGGTTGTCCACTGAGATGCCTGTGATGATCACCATAAAAACATGTCTAAATTCTGACAAGGCTGACAAGGCCGTGCAGTTTTGCACTGACTATATATTATTCAGGGTTACGTGGTCATTAGAGACTCCTTAGTTGTCCTTTTTGACTGCAGAATTCCCAGGTTGCCTGTAGTAGAATCTACTGAAAAGTAACCAGCATTTACATTATTCTGGCTTTTGGTTTTCAAACTGTAATGGAATCCTTTATGAGTGACTGTCCTATAAAGCCCTGTGATCTATTTTAGCCATATTACCAGAGGCAATTTTTTAAAAACTGCACTGCCAACCATGACAATCCATCTCGAGTTATATCAAAGGCATCAACAGCATATGAATGTGCACCTTTCAGTTAACATTACTAGAACTAATATGTAAACAAACAGTAGGTTGCATTATTCTTAATGGGCTTAGAATATCTTTCAATTATTAAATATAGGGTAGAAGGCTATTTACAATTATTCAACAGTAACTTTTTAGGAAACCTGCCCTCCAGTTAGAAGTAAAATGCTTTTTCTATGTTTTTTAAATGCTAAAGAATGAGGATGACAAGAGGAGGCTGAAGAACTCCAGGCTGTGCCCTTCCCTGCACAGCATGAACTCTCCCTGTATTTATCTGAAGCAGATGTTCCAGGCAGGATGCATGTTGCAGCCAGAGGTGAGGAGCGAGGTGTACAGGACTTGAATACATTTCACTACAGCTCCCACATCCTGTTTACACATAGCTGCTGGCCTGAGAATAAAAAAAGGAATAAAAAAAAAGGAATAAAAAAAGGAAGGTGGAGGGGGGTGTGATAGGAAGGAATGGTTGATGGGAGTTGTGATACCAACACCACTGCTGGGTGTGCATGTGGAGAGTGCTGGAGGTTTGTGGTCCTCTTTGCATTGGCCTTTACCAGCAACTTTTTCTCCACTACTTTGGCAGGCATTGATGGACATGCTGTCTTCAGTCATAGGGGAGAGGAAAGGAGGAGAGGGAGTAGTTAGTTGAAAAAAATAACAAAAAAAAAGCAGTTCACCTGCAGAGAAACTGTACTTTCTGTCATAATCAGCAATGCTGCCCAGACTCTAGGAAAACACAGCTGGAATTCACTGAACCAACTTTTCTGTCTCATTAAAATCTTGGACTGATTTTTAATAGCAGAAAGGCACTTACTGAATCACTGGTGGGCAATGAGAAATATTAAGAAAGCTAAGCCCCATTTAAGCAGTCAGTCTCTTGAAGGATGGATTTTTTCAGGCTGGATAGTTACTGGCAATTTTATTTCTACATGCATGGAGCAGTGAAGGGCCCACTTTTCCGTGCACTGGACATGCACTTTCATTTTATGCTTTCCTTTCAACTCACTGCACCTATTCCAAATCATCCACACAAATTCCTGTCTAATGCTAGGGACATAAGGAAAAGGCATACATATATTCTGTTTATCTTCCTTTTTATTTTTCCTGGTTTTTGTTAAAGTATTACTTAAATTAGATCACTAACGGATCAGCTTTTCATAGTCAAAGATTCATAAAGCTGCTGATGGCAAAATTCCCAGGAGGCAAAAATGGAAGAAGCAGTTTTTCTAGGTTGTTTTCCACAAGGTTCATAATATGGGCTATGTATGTGTTAGGTGTCCCTGTATTATATTCTGCAGAGACTGGCTACTGACTTTGCCTCTTCATGGTCCTGCACACAAACAGATGTGGTATTTTGAAGGACATGTACTTTCCTGTGCTTAAATGGTATTAATTTAAACATTGAACATCACAGATCAACTGATGTCTCATCAGTCAATATAAAACAAGATAATGCAAAGCAATATAAAAGAAACTCAATGTTTATAAAAATAGGAAAATCTATATTTTAATAGGTTATTATAATCTATTTATTTTACCTCCTACTCATTAAAATGTTTAATACTAAAACCACAGCATAAAAGTTTCTGTTCTCTCAGTCAAGAGCATATTAACTTCTTTACTACTGCCTTTTTATTTTTTTAAGAAAGGAACCATCTTAGTACTTAGAACTCCTCATTTTTATGCATCATGTTCCAACAGGAGACAGAAACTTCTAAAGTATTTGCTAAGATAAGCTGCATTTCCCCAGATGCCTTGGTTTTTTTTTTACACTATTATATTTGGATTATTTTGTTATCCAAGAAAGTACCATGGTATTAGGTTTTGATTTTCTTATTTCAAATCATCTAAAAGAGCAGAAATTTGGGATCAAATTGGAAGATAGAAAGAAAATTTAAATTCTGATTATTCTCAAGCCTTTTCTCTAAGCTTCAATCTATTTAGCACTTGAAACTCAATCTTCAGATAAGGAACACCAGTCGATCTCTTCGTTGTTTCCCATTTTTTTTGTATAAGACAGCCTATTGAGTTCCTTTTTCTGTGAAATGTCTATAACAAAAAAAGATGAATTAAGATCTGTATTATTACTCGTAATCCCAGCTCACATTTACATAGGTTTGTAATTGCAATGTTGGTTAAAAGCTTTTCAAGCTGCATATGGGAAAGGTACTATGTCCGTGCTAAAAAGCATCCATCTTAGGGTCAGGCAGAGGCTGCATGAAAAGTGTTTAATTTTGTGTTGCAAAAAGGGTTAGAACCGGGTGAAGCACTGTAATTGCAAATACAGACAGACATTGTTTGAGGAAGAAGGTTATTTTTTCTTTCTCAATATTTTCCATTTCCCTGTCTTTTTTAGTATTACATGAGAGAATCTGGTCTTCTGCACCAGTTTTGTGGTGGTGTCTTCTATCTTCTGGTGTAAAACTTATTGTTAAAGTAAATGAAAATTAAAAAGTCTTAAAGAAAAAATGTTACTGGGGCTGCTGGTAGACAAACAGCAATATACCATTTTCTGACTTAAGCCTTTGGCCTTCAGTCTGAGTGTGTGTTTGCAGCCTTGTGGGCACTATTGCCACTTGGAAATATTCTCAGGATGGTGCCTACGACAAAGACCTTGTGAATGTCAGCATAATATCAAAGATGTTTAGCAAATGGGGAATGAAAATTGTATTAATGGTATAATGCTCTGAGACCTTTCTAGTAGGAAAGACACCAGGAAATGAAAAAACACTAGGGGGACAGCACGAGTGTCAGCTCCACATAATAACACAGGTCTGAGTTTTAAACCAGACTCCACTTCTATTCACCTTTTGCTGGCATTCCCAGACATGGTAGAGGTCATTTAAGATAACATAGTCAGAGATATGACAGATAGCACTCTACTAGTAAGAGAAGAAACTCAGCTACTCAGCACAAATATCAGATATGGACATTTTCTAATTGTTTCCAGCAACGGAATATCCAAAGCAACACTCCTTATGTGGAATAAGATAATGAATTATAGCAAGACCAGTATATAACATGTGTGGTCTGCATACAGGAATTCTCTCTGTATAATTTGCTTAGGATAAATAGAGAAGATAATGATGGAAAGATACCAATATTTCTTACTTTTTTCCGCTTCTGCATTGCGTGACCAGAGGTCCTAGTTTGCAAAGTAGAAACGGAAAGAATTTCAGAATTGTCTTCTAACAATTGCAGTTACCATTTTTATCCTTATCTATTTATACTTTAATCATGCACAGTGGTCAGGAGTGGTACCTGACTGTGCTGACAGTTTTATGATGTATGAGATGACACACTTTTTGTTCCGAGAACCCTGTTGTCCCGTGGTTGGAATAGACACTGAATAGTTTCAATAACCACTCTATCTCTTTAGTTTTGTGAAAGATTTTTGATCCTCAGTAAACTATGTTGTGTTTTGAATGATGGTAAAGAACCTTAGTATTCATATATATATATGTGAGGATATATTTTTATTTTGAGTATTAATTATCTTGCTTTCTCCGACCTGATGGACTGAGTCCAGAAGAGGGCCAAGAGGATGACCAGAGGGCTGGAGCACCTCTCCTATGCAGACAGGCTAAGAGAGAGTTGGGGTTGTTCAGCTTGGAGAAGAGAAGGCTCTGGGGAGACCTTGGAGCACCTTCCAGTACCTAACGGGGTCCAGCCCCATAAAGGGAGAGGGGCTTCTCACAAGGGCATCAAGTGATAGGACAAGAGGTAATGGCTTCAAACTGAAAGAGAGTAGATTGACTCTAGGCTGTGAGGGTGGTGAGGCACTGGAACAAGCTGCCCAGAGAAGCTGTGGATGCCACATTCCTGGAAGTGTTCAAGGCCAGGCTGGATGAAGCCTTGTGCAAACTGTTCTTGTGGAAGGTGTCCCTGCCCATGGAAGGGAGGTTTGAATGAGGTGATCTGCAAGGTCCCTTCCAACCCAAACCATTCTGTGATTCTGTGATTCTTTGGCTCCTTGTCATTGGCACCTGTTTCATGGGTAGGCTGAGGAATTATTTTGTTCTTTCTTCAGTCACTGAGATGATGAGACTGAACAGAGAAAGTCATCACTTTGTTGGAAGTTTAGTTACAAATTATGTAGGAAACTTTAAAAGCATTTGGCACTCATACCAGTCTGCTATAATACTGAATAATAATGCTATTCATTCTCATGAAGAGGATAAATGATTCAATAATGCTTAATGTTCAGTTTACAGTCATTATTCTGGAATGAGAATAACTCAGAAATACAATTATGAATCTACTGTGTCTTATGACAGTTTTAATTCCATTAATAGTGAACTTGGCCACTGTGAAAATTTCTTATTCTTCTTTTTCTGCACTCATATCTATGGACAGTGCACTTGACTCAGTTTAAGTTATGAACAATAAATTATTCATATTGCTAACACCCTCTGCTCAGGAACTTGCAGACTTAATTTCATGGTTAGTGACTTCATTGTGAGAACAATAAGGACAGATGGAAAAAAGACAGAATGCTTTCAGTTTGTTTGGACTTGAATAGCATTGTAAAATATAAAGCAAGGAAACTTAGCAGGCCCAGAGCTGCAAGTATAAGATTAAAAGCCCTATTGCTGCCTGCAAAGTTTTCATGTTTGATCACCTTGTGATTTTAGTGCAGAAAAGACAGGTTATACTATCAAACTAAAAAGAGTTGCCACTAAATTGCTATTAATTTTAATGAGTACTCAGTATTTGCACTTCATGAAACATGAAGGAGGGTGTGATCTCAAAAGATCATCTATTAATGTCCCATGTTCTGTCATTCAATCCCAAACCTCTGTCCCAAGTGCAAAATAACTAAATTTGGCTGACCACTAACGTTTTTTAATGACACTTTTGAGCTAACTGCTGGGAGCTGTCTTCTCTTCTTGCCTGATAAGATAAGCACAGCCTTTGAAATATTTTAAGGTAACACCGTTAATAGAGCAAACTGTACTCACTGTGCCAGGTCTTGCACACCAACCTACCATCAGCCAACCAAAACCACCTACAGGTTCCTGACAAGGAAGTAAATGCATACATTTTAAATGCAGACCTAAATGTAAAACTGAGGATATAGACCAATTAGGTACAGCTATGGTGTGATAATGACACTTTAGAAATCTCTTTTCGTAGATTATTTTTAGAAAGCTGCAATAATTACAATGCATCAATACATTTTTAACAATACTGGTCTTAGTAATACTTTAAAACACGGAAAAATTGTCATAACTAATGACACTGGATTTTGTAGCTATTTAATTAAGAAAGAAAAAGCTGTCAATGGCCTTTGTGCAGTTTGCATGGTAGGAAGGAGGAAATAATGGAAAAGCATCTGCAGTAGAAAACTAAAATATCGTGAAGAGGTCTGGTTTATATTTATGATTTAAAAGAGATTACTCTGTGTCACATTAAATTATCTAACGGGAATTTATTTTTGGTAGTGTAGAGATTAAGATCATTCAGAAACCATCTGCTAATTGGGGAATTGTATGGGAAGGTATCAGCCTCCTCTTGTGTGTTTTGCATTGCATTTTTCCAGTTTCTGTCCTCAGCATGTCAGAGTATCTGCACATTCAGGGGGTTCTCAGCTGCATTAGCCTTTGACATTTGTCTTCAGAACGTGTTAATTCACCATTCCAAGGCCTAAAATCCATACCTACCTATCTGTATGTTTATCTGTATCTAATCTATTTTTTTTAGCTCTCCTTATCTATCATACTCAGTTTTACAGATCAGATGATGCAATAGGATGGTATCAGGGTGACGTGTCTGAGGCAGACCTTAGGAGTGAGGAAAAAGGGGAAAAGAAGGCCCATCTGCAGGCTGTGTACACAAATACCCACAACCAAAGAAAGGCAGGAGGAACTAGAGCTCTGCATCATCCCTAGGGTTATTGTGGTGGGACAGCTCCCACGGCTGAAAGGTTGTTATGGAGGGATACACGATATCCAGAACAAAGAGAATTGCGTTACAGACTATCTCCACAGGATGAGGGAGTAGATGAAGCCTTGTATAAACAACTCAGGAAGTCTCTGTACCCAGACCCTAGTTCTTCTGGAGAACTTTATTTTCCCTGATATCTCCTGGAAGTGCAACAACAAACGTGGTCAGGTATGGTCAGGTACTATACCAAAGAGGGATGACATACAGGTGCATCTGCTATCCACTTAACAAAACAGGGCTAGCTGGTTTGTAATAATCAGTGATACCTTTGGTTATAGGCACCATGAAATAGGAGTTCAAGATCCTGAGGGATGAGAGCAGATTTAAGGTTTTTCTGGAAAATGGTAGATGGGAAAACATGAGAGGGAGCTTCAAATATGAAAGGAACTCAGAATAAGTTTGCACATCCTTAACCGACAGTATCCTCCAAGTACAGGAATGGTCCATCCCCACACACAGAAAAACAAGGACATGTAGCAGGGCACCATCTTGTCCAAGCAGGAAACTCATGAAGGAGCTGCAGTGCAAAAAGGGAACAAAACTCAGATGGAAACAAGAGTAGTCTTTACCATTACATTCATAATAAAAGGCTGAATGAGGAAAATGTTCATAAGATGGGTAAAAAAAGGGTTAATTAATCAGGTTTTGAAGGGAGTGGACCAAACTGCCTGTAAGCTGACGATGAGTACATTGGGTCTGCCCTAGACCTGACCTGTTTAACATCTTTACCAAGGCCTTGCCAGTGCATGGTCACTGAGTTTGCAAATGACACCAGGCTGAGCGGAACAGTCAATGAAATCTAGGGCAGAGCTGCTATCCAGAAAGACCTAGGCAAATAGAGGAATGGGCCAACAGGAACCTTCTGAAACTCAGAAAGGACGAGTGCCAAGTCCTGCATACAGAATCGAACTCCTGCAGCAGTACAGGCCATTGACTGACTCGCTGAGGAGCATCTCTGAGGAGAGGACTTGAGGGGCTGGATGGACGTGAGCTGGCAGTGTGCTCTGGCAGCAAAGGAGACAAATAATGTTCTGGGCTGCATCACCAGGAACACAGACAGTAGATCAAGGAAAGGGAAAGAAGTCCTTGGCATTGTGAGCCTTCGTCTAAATACTAAGTGCAGCATGGAAAAGATGAAATCTCTCTCCTTGGAGGTTTTGAATGCCTGTCTAAGTAAAGCACAAAATAACCTGAACTGATCTTAAAGCTGAGCCTACTTTGAGTAGAAGGTTGGACCAGAGACCTCCTGAGGTCTCTTGCAGCTTAATTATCCTCTAGTTCTATGATTAAGAGGTACAGAAAGACAAGACTTGGAAAGACAAAGGAGTGGGTTCAGACCAGAAGAAATATGCCCTCATTTCATGATTCTGTCTCCTAACATCTGCATCCTAAAAGAAAAAGTGCAGAAGGTTTTCCCCAGCTAGGTGAGAACACAAGACAATCTCCTTGCAAAACAGCTGCCAACCTGAAACACCTCATTATTGGCATGGTCCCAGGAGCACAGGAAAGTTCTGCCACAATCCCCAACAACTAACAGAAGGGAAAGGGGTAGAAGTAGAATATTTTCACCCAAGGAAAGTGTGAACAGTCATTTGGAAAGTATTTCTTCCTCAGATATTTGCATATTAACACCTTGATGACACTAAATCTGTCTTTCCTGTAAAGTAAATTTGAAAGATTCCAAAAAGAAATTTATTTTTGACATGCTGTTTTATTTTGATCTTTGGGCTAGCCATGGGATTTTACTAACAGTTTTCTCTTAATTTGTCTCTTTCAATTTTGCTGAATAACTAACATGAACCCAGAGGCATGTGGCATAATTCTACCAAATATAGCCTACTGATGGGGTGGGAGAAAGAGATGCAGCATGTTATTATATTTCAGACATTCAGGAGACCAATTTTCAGGTTTATTTAGCCCTTGAGTAAGAGGAATGAGTAATTGGCATCTCAAATTTTTACAGAGGTAAATTTTGCCTAAGATCAGCAACTCTGCTGTTAGCTCATCCCTATATCAGAGGACGTACTACTGCTTGTTTAAAAATATATTTTCTAGAGCCTAGGTTCAAGGGCATAGAATGAAATAGAAAAAGAGTATCAGAAGGTAGTGCTTGGCCAGGCATGTGATGTTATGAACAATATAGTTGCTTGTAAGTCAGCTGGGTATTTATAGCAATTTCCCCAGTGAGAAGGGCTATTGATGAATGCTACTATTAAAACCTTACAATAACAGTAATAATATCTTTCATTTTTAATGGTGTCTTTGATCCTAAAGGGGCAGCTCATTTACTGCCTGTTTTCCAGTTAAGAAGGGCATTCATGTTTTATGGCCTCCATCCTATTCATCCTGGTTACTGGCTTTTTAAGGAGAAGGAATTAACCTGTAGCTCTGGAAAACCGAAAACTACTTTCCTTTTCTACATTCCCTCTTCAGTGCAGGGTCTCTGCAGGCCTTCCACACAGAGTGCTGTAGGCTGTCTCTGTTTATCTCCTGTCATTTATATGATTTGACATGGTTTTATGTCTCCTAATGTTTGCATTATATTAGATCCTTTTATATTAAGATCTCCAGACAAGTAATCATATTCCATTGTACTCTGTGCTGCGTAGAGGTTTATCAGAAAAGGCAGTCCACAGCCCAGCGAGTCTGCAATCTAAACCAGACAGGCCAAAGGGAAAGAGACATTTGATCCAGTGAGGGCCTCAGACATGGGAGTAAACTGTAAACAATTTACCAAATTTTTTTGGGAAGACTGTGGAAGAACAGGGAACAAACAATTTCTAGGCTTAATTCTGCTTTCACACAGAATTAATTTGGAAAAGCTCAGTTCTGTATTTTTGTCATAAACAACAGAAAGTAAAGCATTGGGCTAGACTCCTCAAATGTCAGGATCATCTGAAGTTTATAAATTCTTAGCTTTAGAGGAGATTATTCTAGATTATAGCAATCAATTTAGTAAAATAGTTTTGGTAATCCAAAGATTTTCACCCTAAACTGAATCTTCTCTCTAGATAGTAGTTTTTTCCAGGCGGAAGTCTTATCTTAAAAATTATAATATTTTTGTGGGAATAGCCCTGCAAATTAAGTGGTATTTTTTACCTTTTTGAAATTGTTCAGAAAGATTTTTGACAAGTATGAGCAAGGACTTGCACAGCTTTCTGCAGACCATGTTGCATGTCAAGCTTTGTTGCATCCCTCACACAGAGGAGAAGCTCCTTGTGGAAATGTCTCAGCTTCCCCTTCTGGAGTACCAGGGAGATGTGGTAGGTTACAGAGGGAGGGAAACAGGGATGCCCCTTTAGACTGCACTGCACCCCAAGAAAAACCCCAAAGTTTTTTCCTGAAATCAGACTTATGACCCTCAAAGCCTGAAAAAAGGCAAAAATATTTCTACCATAGGCTAGGATCAAATCCCTATATAGATTAAATATAGTCAGCATCTTGACTGCTTATCCAGATATTACCCACAGCTCATTAACTTCTGCTTAGAAATAATTTAGACAAATTTGGACTTATTTCAGCATTCTGGTGTTGGACTGGAAGAGGAATATGAAAAAGGAAAAGATTTAAGCTGAAATGAACAGCTGTTTTAATCAATTTCAAATTTTAATGAGCTTCTGATACTGAATTTCAACATAGCTACTACTATTAATTCAAAACTCTTCCCAGTGGTGCATGTCAAGGTGAGACACCTCTCAGCTGTGTTCAGAAAAAAGGTTTATGTTGGCAAGTTTTTTCTATTATCTTGGCCTTTCAGATACCAAGTTATACCTTCTCAAATACTCATGAGAAATATGTGCATGTCTACATGTATATATTGACACTGCAGTGGACTTTCTTTTAATACTTGCTCCATCCAAATGAAAACAATCTTAGGCCTTAAGGATTCTTTTATTCTTTGAAAGTGGAGGGATTTATAAATCCACAGTTGGAACAAGAATTGCAAACCTTAAAAGACAGATGATGTTTCCAAAACATGAGGACAAGTATGACCTTCATGTAAAACTATGTGTTTTAGCCTATGGGTAAAAGTGGTACATGAGGGGATTATTTATGTTTAGGTGTGTAAATAAATAGTAAGCCTTTGGACACCCTCCTTGTATGTTCCAGTAGAGCCTGCCAGCAGTCTTTTATTTCTGTTATGCTTTTGAGATGTTAAGACCACAGGAACACCGCTAAATTAGATGCTGTAAATGCAGAAGTATCTGTAGCACCTCTCACCTTCACATCTAAGAGGTCTGATTGATTTGAACATGTGCTTTACTTAAAAATAATGATAGTTCCATGCCACTCTGGTACGCTCCTCCAGACCAAACCACTGCTCTATGTAAAGGTAGCAGAACAGGGTCCTTGGTATTTTATCTATCTGATCATGAGACCACTTTAATCCTGTACTGATCGTGACAAAAGATTGGAAATAAGTCTAGGGAAATTGACTACATTTGTACAAATACTTTACTTTGTTTCATTTGGCTGCAGAAGGAGTAGAACTGTGTCTGTTGTACAGGGATACACTTGGTAGATTTTGCAGAAGTAAAATATTTCTGAAATAATTGAAGGTGAGGTGTAGAGAAAATAAATAATCAGAAAGTCGTGTTCTTTTAACATTTTATTTATCCAAAGCCCTTCACTTTCTGAAGTATTGTTCCATTACATCAAAAGTGGAATAACAACAAAAAGTCTCAGTTTACTAAGTCCTCTGAAATAACCATAACCAATCACTAGGCCATCATTATTTTAGTATCTTCTGTGATTAATATTATTTTACACATGGAATAAATAAACCTAGTCTGGTATATATATTATCTTTGTGCTTTCCCTGGAAGCTCCCTGCATGGTTGAAAGAGCTGTTCTTTTGGCAGAAGCTTCAACCCTGTACTATATCCAGCATAGTACTCTCTCGTGGTTCAAGTTTAGGCAGAGTGCCATAAAAATTCCACCTTTGTCTTCTCTGAAGTTATATGTGATAACATACAAGCACTTAGACGCTTTAGTATCCATCCTTTTGCATAATACTCCACTAATTCACCCAGAAATTAGGAGTTTTGTGCTTTCTTCAAACAAGGAATGTTTGAACCCATATATTTCACGTTAGTGAAGTGCTCAGGCCATGAGGTATTCTGGTTAACTTGTTCTCCACCCTTTGTCTCTAAGTGCATCCAAAAACTCTACCTTCATGGGCCAGAAGGAGTATAGCCAAGAAGAAACCTTACTCTAACTTCAGGTTCAGACATTTTAGAAAGAAGAGAAAGGGAAGAGAACCAGAGATGCCAGACACTTCTGCCTAATATGTATGCATATTATATAACTGCTAAAAGAGCCTTGGGAGCAGAGTAAGGAAATATAATGTCTGTTATTATTAAACAACCACCTGAGAAGAAGGCTAAACATGCATTGTCTTCTTCTGCTCGTAGTAGCCCTGAGAAATATAGATTCAATGAACCTTCATCTGTGTTTTCTCAAGCCTATGGGTAAAATCATTGCAGCATTCATTGCTCTCCTCTTTTTCTTTTAATTAGCACTTGATTCCTTTCTAAGGGTTTTTGAACATGTTCCCATGCACCTCATTGCCAACCAGATCACCACCTTGTAGCTGTTGCATATTTCTAAGGCAGTTCTCTTGGGCTTTTTATTAAGGAAATGCGAGAACATTGGTGTTTTATTCTGCCAACATCAAATACAATGGAATGCCAAAGGTTAAAATGAGAGGCAGGAGAAAAAATTGTGTAAGAATTCTATAGTTATCAGAGTGCTCTCAGGTATTCACTGGGATAGAAGTGCTGCATACTGTCCAAACAAGAAACTAAATAAAATCTTTACACTGAAAGAAAGACATCCTAAATAAACAAGAAAGATTAAAAATTAATTATGAAGTCAAGGTACAGAAGATGACCTGCCTCAGATAAAAAACCCAAAAAACCAGAAATAGAGTCAGCAAGACAATCCCATATTTCTGACACCCAGCTGACGCCCAGCATGACATGTATATCATATTTCTGTGCCTGGATATGTCTTCTGTTTGAGATACTTAAATTCCTGAAAACTCTGCTTAGACAGAGTCCACCCTTTCATGCAGTTAAGCAAGCTATTAATGTTGTGCCTCGAGAATAGTGCTTCATAGCTCTCCTGGTCCCATTAATGTGCCTTTTCCAATGAGAAACACAAGCAGTATTTAACCTAAAAAGAAGTTTGAGTGTTTAAACACAAAAATTAATGAAAATTTCTGTTTATCGGAGAATTTTGAGTGGCTGGTAGTAAACAAAATAACTCGTGGTTCCAATTTCTAAACATCTTTAGATCTTTCAAATGGAGTTTCACAGAGCTTATATACATTTATTTAGAATATAGACTACATACATACATACATATATAAATGCGTGTATATATTATATGGATGTGTATTTACACATTGACACATTCTGTGCTTTATAACTGAACAATATGCCACTGAATAGCCTAGAATTTGGCTCTGTTTGAGAATAACATTCTGTATGGAAGAAGTTAAATCCCGTCTGAAGTGCAGAATAACTTCTTGGACCTCCCTCAGCTTTACTGTATAAGCAATTAATAATTCAAGATTCAGAAAATAGAAACAAAGAAGAGGAAGCTCACCAAACATGGCTTTTCTTGAGAAACACAGAGGAAAAGTCTCCCTAATGTATTCCTAACATTGAAAGATGATGGAAATTATTGACCTTTCAGCAGTCAGGATTGTGGTTAGACTATATTGTATATGATATGATCTCTTAGTGGAACATCTTTTTAAGGGTCAGCTGCTCAAAGGAAAGGTTAATGTTGGCTGTCATGTACAAAAGAGCTCTGCAAAACTTCAGCCAACTGGAAACCCTTGTCAGTTGGATGTTTAATTGGATTAATTGGGCTTAATTATGTATAGTACTGAATAACAGTTAAGCAGAGGCTAACTAATATACTTTAAATACCACATTCTCAGCCTAAACTATTCTATGCTAGATGTATATTTGAATATTCTCAGTTTCCATAGAATATATTAATATTAGCACAGTTTCTGTAGAATATATTAATATTACTACATTATGCCAAAACTGTCTACTCTAGCATGTGAAATAGGATGTGCCAATAGTTTATTTCAGGTTTTGAACCAAAATGAATAGCTGCTATAGCAGTTGTTACATCACAGCTCATTTGAGATACCCTGATTCCGAAACAATATTGGATGAGGTTTTAAGCAATTTTGTCACCTGTGCAGTAAGAGCTGGGGAGGACATGTTCCTGAAAACTTGAAAACTAGAGCCTTCCTGCTGACACATGGTTTGGAACTGAACTCTGGAATGACTGAAGATTTTCTGTACTAGTCTCACATGGCGCTGAAGAAAAAAATTAGACATAAAGAAAGATTCTAAGGCTTTTAAGGCATATAATTAACTTTTCTAAAGTGTTCATTACAGCTATGTGAAAATACAGTTCTTCTGAATTCCACAGTACATGTATGAGCTCTTCCTTGAACATTGCTACACGAAAAATGCACGACTTTGAAGTGACTGAATGCAAAAACATGTATTGCAACTTTTGTTCTTTGTTTTGCTCTGCACCTTTGACTGGTGTCAGTTTTCTCTCTAGACCCCAAGGCTTAGGTAGAACTTACTGGAAAAAAATACTGCATTTTGCCAAAAGATGCTTCAGGACCAGAATCTTCACTGACACAGGAATAAACTAACTAGCTGCTTGTCCTAGGTTACAATGTGAAGATGTAACCAACAGCATGTATTCTATTATCATCTTCAGGAGCTGTTAAAGCAGGTGGGGCAGTGCTCGTTATCTCCTACCATGATTCATCCCCAATAGCTCCCTCTGGAAGCTATCTCTGTTTAATGGGCAATCAAGGACCCAGCACATGACCCATAGATTTACATCAGCCCACTGTGAGATGCTCTGCCCAGGGGGAGGAGCCAAGCATTCCCACCTGGATATAATCTGGGGTTTGGAACAGCATCAAACAGCCTTTACCCCCTGGGTTCCTAGAGGACAAGAGCAGCCCCTGGATGTTCAGGTGAAGACCAGACTGTTCTACAGGATCACCACTTCAACAGGACCTCTTCATTTGGACTGCTACTGCCACCCTGCCTAACGGGGTGTCAGGTTGTATCCTGACTCTGTCAGTGTTGTACTACTACGTTTATTTTAATTTTCCTGTTAAATTATAATTTGACTTGTGATATCCCACTGGTTTGTTTTCAAGCTAGTACACTGCTTTATCAAACTAGAGAGGGATCTGGACCATAACACAAAATACAGTGCTCTCTCCTGTCAGAAGCTTTTAAATGCTTTGTCTTCGCTTTTCCCATGAATCTTAAATCTGAGTTTTATTGGTAGAAACCTGACATTAACAACTTTAAATTTACATACGCCACTATTCACAAAAGAAGCTCTGCTACCTGTGTGGGGACAGACAACGCTTGACAGAGCTTTCTGTCAAGTGTTTCCAAGGATTTTGGCACAAGCATAGGCTAATGAGAGAGATGAGACTCTAACTTGGACTTCTGAGATGTACTTAAGGCCAGTAAGTACATACCATCTCACATTCTGAGATGTACAAGGAGTTGAAGAACACTGAAGGACAAAACATGACTTTGCAGTTTTCACACAGTTGAATTAGTTCAATCCAAGCAGACTGTCAAAAACTCACATCGTCAACTATTTTTATTTCTATAATATATTCAATTGACTAAGTTAAAGTGAGAAGTCTTTCTCCATTTTTAAAAAAAAATCCATTTAAAATTAAAATTTACTTGTTCTCTGGAAACATGCATGATAATATAAAAAAAATGTAGCAGAATAGAGTGCAAGAAGTGAAAGTATCAAGCTCTCATGAGTAGAGGAAAATCCTTGTTTTCCACCCTTTCAAGTTCTTGTTTGGTTGATTCATTCTTGTTCACTGAAAAAGTTTCTTACAACATGATCATGAAGCAGATCAATGTATTCAGGTCACAGGAAAAAACTGAAAGAAAAAGATCTAATGTGATTTCCTGACTGAAAGAGCTCTTTCTCTACCACCCCTCCCCAGATATCTTGCCTTCAGCCCATCGTAATTCAATTAGGAATAGTATTAGGAATGTCTCAAGTTACTGCAATTGCTGCAGCAAAAGAGGAGGAAGGTGATAAAAAAGTACATACCCCTGACCTGTGTGGGACCAATCCAAAATAACTCAATTACATGCCATAAAAATAACTGTTACCTATACTACTCTGTAGTGGTGATAGCTACGTGGGAATAGATGCCATCATTTATAAAGTGCCTTTGACCTATTCACCTGGACCCAGGGCAGTAATCCATCTGGCCTGGGACAATTTCTAACACTCCCAATCTGTCAACAGTTCCAAACAGCTGCCATTTCCAAAATAAAGCCAGCCTTTCAGACAAATGTCATCTCCTTTCCCTCAAGATGTGGCGTTATTCTTCTCTTTGCTCCTCCTCTCATAAATTTCACTGATGTGATGGGGGATCAGTAACTGGTCCTTGAAAAGGTGACTGAAGAAGTGGCAGATCCAGTAGCTGATAAACCATCTTAACCCCAAATGATAAAAGATTATTCACACTCATGCTCTGGGGCTCATGATTCTAAAGAAATATGGGCTTCATTTCTGCCTGAAAAAAATTGAGTACTAAAAAGGGGAAAAAAGGGTACATAAAATCTACTTTTGACTTTTTTTTACTGGATATTTTTGTTTCATATCTATGAAAATTCTGTGGGATGACATTCTGTCTTTATTATAACACTGCAGTCAGTAGAAATTAAATTTATATGTGAGGAGAAGTGATAACAGGGGCCTGTTTGAGTGAGGAAGGGACAAGACTCCATTGGTATCATTTGTTCTAAATTCCTGTACACAAAATTTCCATAATTTTTAATATGGAAAAAGCCAGCAGTCTTTGGGAAATTACCTGTTACTAAACCAAGACCATCCATGGGTATGATGTTGTCTTGGGGTGATTTTATGATGATACTGTTGCCTTTCTCTGGTCTTAAAGCTAAAATATGGTTTATGGGGAAAAGGGGTTTTTATCTCAGTATTTATTTAGGGATCTTTGGGTGCCGCACTTCATCCAGGTGGAATACCCCAAAAGGCACACATTGCTCCTCTACACACTGAAATGCCCACAATTATAGGCTTTGTAAATTAGCATATCTATCAAAGATTCTCTAATGAGAGGCTTGAGTGAACTTCCTCTTCTGAGGAACTTTTTTCCTGGATGGGCTTATTTTAGTTTACAAAAATATGTTTTGGAGAGGATTTTGGTGTCTGGGACTTCTAGGATGTTTGGTTTTCTGGTTTTAACAGTGCAGTGGGTCTCAGCTGAGTTATTAGACATGGAAAGTTACAAGTATGCAGGCTAAAAGCACTAAGAATACATAAAACTATATAAAAGCATATATAAGAGGGGTATAAAAGAAAAGACAAAAAGTCATCCTGGCATCAATACTGTATTTCCCTATCATCTGCTTTATGACCAGGGTCCCACAGCTTTAAGCTGGGTGCAGGAGAGTGGGGAGAGAAGCCAGGCAAATTCTTCAGTGCTTTTTGTGTTAAGGACTCACGCACACACTCCCCTGCATCCTCACCGCTGCAGAGCCCAGGGAGCACCTTCCTGCTTGTAGCCAGCCTGATAGCTGAGGCAAGACATTTTCCTTCTCTGGCACACCAAAATCCTCCTCTTCTTCTGGAACTGTTTGGCCTAGCTGTGATCCGAAACCCCCGATGGGGCCCTGTGGATCAGCGGGGAGGTTGTGGGGATGCCACATCCCAGCCTCAGGCCTCGGGAGGGGCTGAGCCAGCTACAGAGGGAACTCTTAAATCCACCAGCTTTCTCTGCATCGAGGAGGTTTATCGTCTGACATTACTTATTTGTAATGTCAGATGTGCCTTGCTGGCACTCTGCTTGCTAAAGAAATAGTTGTTTTCACTTTCATCCAGGAAACTCCTTTCATATTGGTGGGGGAGGGAGTACTGAAACCTGCCTTCTGTGGAGGAGATGTACCTTCTAGGGCATTTCCCCCTAACTTGTCTCAAACCAAGACAGGTGTAAAAGGAGGTTGTGTGGAGGTGCACTTCCTCCACAGAGGAGATTTGTATGTACAAAACGCTGCTTCCCTCTGGTTCAGTCCCTCCAGCACATTTGCCTTCAAGTGGGACACAGCTCTTGCAGCTTTTAGAACGCTATAATTAGCATTAGTACAGCTCTCTGCTGTCACTGCCAAACCGTTTTTCCATGTGGAACTAGCGACTTCAGATCCTTCCACGTCAAGATCCCTGTGCAGGTCAGATGTGCATCACGACATACACAAAAACAGTGGACACCTTACACTTTTATATCTGCCTATAACACTGTCTTGATTTGAGACAAATTAGGAGGAAGCATCTGAAATGAATGTGAATTCTAATAGAAGGTTGGTTTCAGCAGCACCTCCCCCACAGGTTCAAAAAGAAATTTCTTGGAGGAAAGTGGGAAAAAAAGCTGTTTATTTAACAAGTAACATGCACGGCGGCACAAAATGAATAATGTTAGATAATAAACCTTCTCGTTGTGGAGAATAACCTGGTAAATTCAGAGTCCTTTCTGCAGGTGTGGCTCTGCTCTCTCCGGAGCTGGGCTGCGGTGTGGGGCCCACCAGTGATGGTGTTCTGGACCAGAGCGAAGCTGAACAGTTCCAGGAGAAGAAAAAGCCACCCTCCCAGGAAAACTCCTTGCTTCAGCTAACAAACAAGAAGCGAGCTAAAAAGGCATGAGAATGCCACTCTCTTCCCTGCTGCAGAGAGCTGAGAAGAGAGCAAGCGAGTTATCTGTGGTTTTGAGCACAGCCACTGAAGGAATTCCATTGCCTTCCCCTCTTCTCTGTCGGATCTGGCTTAAAGGCAGAGCCTGTCGATAGGGAATACAGTATCATACAGTCATCCCAGGACAAACACGCAGTTACACAGCATGAGGACATTCAGTGGAGGAGCTTAAACTCTTATAGGGACTCAAAAGTAAAATTAAAAGCTGAATGTTTTTCACTGCGCGTATTGTCTGGCATTTTCAGCTTGAGGTGAACTTGTTACCCAGCTGCAGGGAGACAAAGCAGCACTACAAAGAACAGTGGTTGAAATATGGTAAAAACTATTGAAATTCTTTTCTCTCTAGTCCTGGAAAACACTGTGCCAGCAATGCAGGGATGGCTGGGAATGTGGTGTTGGATTTATTTCTATGTGGTTATTGGTTAGGGTTAGGATTAGTGTTAGGTTTAGGGTTTGGTTAAGGGTTAGGGTTAGGTTTTGAGTTAGGGTTGGATTTAGGTTTTGGGTTAGGCTTGTCTTTGAGTTTGGGTTAGGGCTAGGGTTAGTTTTTTATTCAGGATTATGTCAAATTTAGTCTTTCACTTCCCTTTAGGGTTGTATTTATGTCTTGGGTTAGGCTTAGACTTGTTTTAGTGTTAAGGTTATGGTTATGATTAGGCCTGGTTTTGGTTTCGGACAAGGATTAGGATTAGATTTAGGCTTCAGTTTTTGTTTAGGTTTCGGTTGCGGTTTTTTTTACGTTTAGGGTTTCTGTTGGGTTTTGGGATATGCCTTTCTTTAGGATTAGGGTCTAGGTTAGTGTCAGTGTTAGGGTTAGGTTTGGGTTCACAATTTGGTTTAGAATTAGTTTTAGCTTTAGGATCAGTTTTAGTTTTAGGTTTATGGTTAGTGTTTAGTATTAGTGCTAGGTTTAGTGTTTGGTTTTGGATTATGTTTAGTCCTATGGTTAGGATAAAGTTTTCGTTTATGTTTAGGCTTGAGTTAGGGTTTGGTTTTGGTTTTGGTTAGCATTTGGGTTAGCATTAGTGTTAGATCTTTGGTTAAGTTTAGGTCTTTTAGGGTCACAGTTAGGTTGTAGTTAGCCTATAGTGTGGGTTTTTTATGTCAACTTTCCTGTAAAGGAAGTCAAGATACTTCCCAGGAAAATGTCTTCTCCTAAAGAGAAATTGCTGATCTATTTATTCTCTGTCAAGTCCTTTTCTAACTTTTTAAACTTTTTTAGATTTCTTTAGACAACCCACTCCATACCATCTAGATAATTTGAAAGTATGTAGTTTATCCCAGTATGTTTATCTTACTAGTTGTGGATAAGAAAACATGGGGGTGTTTTATCATTTCTCTGAGCATTAGTTGAGTTTTTCCATTACAAATCCTATTTTACTGTATTAAAAAGAAGAATTCATTATCAATCAGTTAAGTGAAGGTACTTTAGTGTTGAGATGTCCCAGTTTCAGAAAGGTTTTATTTATGCTTATTGTTTTGGCAACTGGATAATCTGTTACTGAGTCAGAAATACATTAATTTATACGGAAGAGTGAAACCAGAAATAATGAAAAGTTTTTACTGAATCTTTATGCAGCTGCTATGACGAAATAAAACCTTTTAATAGAATCCTTTGATACTTTATCAGCTGAAGGAGAAATAGGCAAATTCCTTCTGTTCAAAGTATCCCAGGGCTTAAAAAATATGGAAGCTAATATTGCTGCTTATATGATGTGATAAAGTGGGTAGGAGTTGTTTTTTTCAAGCAACTGCACTGAAACTGCATGAGCAGTGATGGTTCAAAATTCGAAAAGAGATTTATGTCCAAGTATTTGGTGAAACATACCAATACCTGACTGAATTTTGAGAATTCAATAGCACCTAAGAATACTCCTGATACTTTCTTTTACTTTTAATTACAGAGCTGAGACTACGGGGGTTCCTAATGAAGTGGCCACTGGAATTGCTTACGTGTGATAATCCCACATTCCTACTCCGAAAAGGAAGGGTGTAAAATGAGTAAACTGTAAGGTATGGCAGCAGCAGCCCAAATGGTCTGCAAGAGGGATTAGGGTCAAAATGGAAATGGCTTTACCTTGGGAGCTTCTTAGGTGACAAGAATAAAGAGCTGAAAAAAAGAGTAATCAGACACAATTTTTACACCTCTCTAAAAATATAAGCACAGTCACTGTGGATTCATGGTGAAAACTTCATAATACCACAAAACCAAGACCGCCTACCTGGCCACCCGTTTTAACCTCTGGATGAAACTGATGTACGCTTGATAGACACTAACTATGGAAACATTTCACAAGGGGCAGAAAAGTAAGGTTTTCCACGGGGCTTATTGTTTTCATAAAGTATATTGGCTCTGTAAATAGTTCTGGTTAAAGTAAATGCAGAGGATGCTCTGCAGTGGCTCATCCCTGTGCTCTAACCTGGGAGGCTGCTGGCTGGGCTCACAGTGCTCCCTCCTATGCCACACACAAAAAATCCTCAAGGTGCACAGCACCTCAGGTACACAGTCCTCGTGAGAGAAAAGGCTTCTGAGGGGAAAGGGGGCTCATTGAGCTCACACCTCGGTCCCTGGAGTTGAGATGGTACCTTGGAACACAGTTTGGACAAAGGCAGTTTGGGTTTTGGTGGTGCTGCACTGCGGGCAGGTTAAGAGGATATCAGCACCCTGAATGTGAGCAAACCCACAATTGCAGCCAACCATTATCTGGAAGATTTTGACACGGGCCCCCTTTTACTTGCAGCATGGATGGGATTATGAAGAGGACATGTTAATGTTTGCTAACCCCAACAGAACTGCCCCGTTTGACACCACACAAAGTGGTGATACTGTAAAAATTATTTGTAGTCTTGATGGAAAATAGATCCTTGTTGTAATTCTGTTCTATCATTAATTACTGTTTCATAGTTTTTTGTTTTTTTTTTTCTTTTTAACATCCTCAGGGGACACCCATCCACAATTCTGTGCAGTTTATAAACCAGAGTTTATTTTCTGTTAGCACAGCAGTACCTCAGTGCCCTGTGAGAACTCAAGACTTTATGCATTAGTGTTGCAAACAGAAAGCCTATTTAGAATTTACCACGGCTCCCATTGTCTAATCTTTTTTTCCTAGCATTAGATCTACTGAAACATCTGTAAGTCTGCCCTGCTAAATAAAAGCGCCTGACTTTTAGAAAAGAATGAAAGCAGCTCTTGTAGGTTCTGTGTTTGCAACATGTCATATGGTACAGTTTGGTCAGGATATTTTTGAAGTTAAATAGTGTTTAGAGAAGTTCCAAAACAAAAATCAATCCAAGAAGAAAATTCCAAATAGAAGATTTCTGGTTTGCAAAATGTTGAAATGTTGTCAGCCCTGCTTCTTTTTGAGTAAGGCTGATCTATAACAAAAATGGCTTTGTCTGTGTAGCTCTAACAAAGGGGATTGATTTCATTTTCTTTTTCAGATTAAATTATTACATTTGTACATCCATGAAGGTGTGGTGCTGCCTTGTTTCAAGAAAAATCAGTCCAATTTGGGATGGATAAATGTTTGTGTGGCAACTTGTGGTTGCACAAGGAATCACACTCCAATCCCCTTGTCCACGGAGTAAATCCCTGAGCACTGGATTACACACTGAAATACCTCTACTTCCAAGGAGGCTACTTGAAGGTGCAACTACAACCTTGTTCCAGGTGTGCCACATGTCAGAACAGGCTTTAGAAAGCCAAAAATCTTCAGAGAGACTACTTTGATTTCTCTGCTCCTCAAGTACAGCACCAAGCTAAACTAAAAGCAAACATCCTAACTAAAAGCAAACCTGTTTCAGTCTGCTCGGGAATCTGATGTTCCCTGCGAGCAGCTGAACAGTTTTCTTTTTCTGTCCTTCTCTCATAATTTTACTCCTTTTTTTGTTAACATGAATGTTATATGATTTAGTTTTTTAAGCTACAGGCTCCCAAACAGGCTTCTGATTAATCTCTTTTGTAAGTACAGGACACACTATCTATGTCCAAATTCCCCAGTCAGACCACAGCTCACACAGACTTCTCATCTCTCCTCTAGTGGGCCTTGGGAGTTTCCATTTGTCTGAGGAAGGTTTATTTATCATGCATGTGACTCTGGTTCTGCTTCACCTGAGTCTCATGACTGTTTTTAGGCTGTAATGATCAAGATCTCAATTTTCCTTCAAATGGAAAAGCAAATTTCCAGATTCTGTGATTGCAGAAAAAGTTTAAAAATGTGGAATGCTCTTCTAAAATGCAGAATCCAGAAGTCAAATAAAATACTTTCCTCCTCTTCGTGTTTCAGGTCCTTACCTTCTTTTAGTCAGTTTCTTCCTTTGGTATATTTTTTTTCTGCAGAGAGGGTAGAGGCATGGGAATTAACTCACACTTTTACTAATCTATTTTTTGTTATTTTGAGGGTGACACTGAGCTTTTGCTCACCTTTTGACTATAAGGATTATGCTGATCTCATTATAACTGCTTTGGCAACTAGTCCCGAAACAGCCGCAGCTACCAACTCCTTCCCAAAAGCAGTTTAAGTTCAGTATGCCACGATCTATCTGAACCAAAGACAGATCCAAGGGAACACTTTCCTTGTAGTGCTTCTGGCAATCCTAGAGAAAAGGCTGGGATAGGACCCTAAAAGGAGACACAGCCTGACTGAGGGTCTGGGCAGCATTTGGGGATCAGAGGAATTTACAGTGCACGTGTCAAACCAACCCTTTGCCTCTCAATGTTCTGAGAGGGGTGCAGAAGGCTTCCCTTTCCCCCCTTATAAGTGCTCCTACAGCCTGAAGGTAAGGGTTTGATGCTGGACAACCAAGACATTTCTTATTTAATTGTTATTTCCTTGCTGGTATAATTTTAGATGTGAGTAATTGTTTTTCCCCCCTCTTTTATTTTTTTTCTTGCTTGCATCAGTGGAAACAAAATATCAGAAGTATGGGAATTTTGGAGCAAGCGGGAAGAGTGAAAACAACTGTTTTCCTGGAATATAATATTATGCCATAGGGGTCAGAAACAGATGAAGCTAAGAAATGACAGAAGAGAATGCCTTTAAACATTTTTTCTTGTTCCATTTTGAGCCATAAAATATTCAAAGCTACTAATTTTGCTGTAAAAATAATTATTTTTCTTCTGGACAACTAGATTAAGATTTAAGCTACTGTTGAATGACTGGTTTCTTTTTATGCTTTCAATTTCTTTTTTTAATTTTTGTACTGTCAGTATATTCAGTGCCCATTATAGTATGGCTCATGTTGCTCAAGAGTGATTTCAACAGACTTTGTGTTTGTACACGCAAGAAAAGACTGCTTGTAGCTATCAGGAACAACGTGAAGGACTGAGAAGGGAACTTGCTGGTCTGTATTTAACCCTCCTATTTTGAAAAACAAATAAAACAAGTCCTCCTCAGAGAACCCACTGGGAAATTTTCATTTGAGTTCACCCAAGAAAAATCACTTTAAAGTTATTTAAAATGCCAGATTCTTGAATTTCAAGTTCGAGATATTTCTTTAGCAAAAGGCTTTTGGTTTTTTTTTTTTTTCTGAACAAGGTTCCATTTTTTAAAGTCACGAATTTGTTTACTGAAGAGGAGAATTCCTTACAAGCATCACAAAGAAGTTATATTTTTTGAATGGAAGAAAAAGGCATGAATGCATCTGAAATGCAGATCCACTAATTTAGTTTTGTACCAAGTGTCAGCTTTGCGAATTACTTCTGATTAATTACAAGGACTAATAAAATAAGTAGGCCTTCTCACATGTTTCAAATTAAATATATGATCAAGTGTTCTGCTGAGTCTGACAGGATGTGCTCTTCATTAGATACAGAAAAGAATTTTTAACTTTATTTTTCCCCAGAGAATAAATGTAAAACATAGTGAACTGAAGCATTTCACAAATCCATTTATGATTTATCTTATTGTTAAAGCAAAACTCCTGAATATTAACCAGATAAAAGGTTTGGTGGGGTTTTTTTTGATTTTTTTTTTTTTTTTTTTTTTCTTTTTTTTTTTTTGGAGTCAGGAAGGTGGAGGAAACAGTTTTTAATTTAGAAACCTTCATTTGTAATTCTCACATACAAAAGTGCAGAACTTGAAGATTTAGCACTCTGGACCACAGGAACTTTTTGTCTAACTTTGTCAGACATGAAATGAAATTTTCCAGACTATTTGATTCCTACAATTGTTTAGGCAACCCAAAATGGCTTTCATGGTTCAATTTTAAAGAGCAGTCAGGAAATTCGTTGTTTTCCTTTGTCCAACACTCCTCTGTATCTGGAAAGTCTGCTTTTGATTATTAGTAACTTTATGCTATTTAACAGTGTTAATAATTTAAATTCTTGGATCTTTTTCAGGTAGTTCAAACCTTGAGAAAGCAGTTTTTCCCCTCTTACTAATCAGCTTCAGTTGACTCACCTTCTCCAACTTCAGTATGTCATTGAAATAAACATTACACAAAAGCATTACATTTAATGTGTGCTACCCCCTACCAATACTGTCAAGGAGGCAATAGGTGCTGCTCTGAACTGCAGAGTAGTAATCAAATTTAACATTAACAACTTTTTTCCCTCAAAACATGAGCCCATGAACAACAATAAAGAATTTACATCATGCTTTCTATAGACAATGTTTTTTCCTTGCAGGCTGTTTGCACCTGGCAAGTTACCCCAGTTGCCAGCCCACGAAAATCACAGTTGTGCTATCATAGAGCAAGTGTTTTATTTCGGCTGAGAAGAGCAAGTTTCCAGCTGGACAACAGCCTGTAGCTCTTTACATATACTGGAAGATGTCACATAACAACTTAAAAGAAAAAAAGAGAGAAACAAATAAAAAGAGAAAAAAAAAGCTACCAAAACTTTGTCTTGGTACCCACAAATTTGTTGACTGCACTACTCTATGGACTGAGACAAGAATACTTGAGATAACTTCCCCTCATATTTTTGAGATCTGTGTTAGAAATTACCCAGGATGAAAATGGCTCATGAAAAAATACTAAACCTCTATGCTGTCACACAGCAGCATCTTTGCTGATCATCCTGTGTGTAACAA
The DNA here is from genome assembly GCA_013396875.1 of Vireo altiloquus. Classification (NCBI taxonomy): domain Eukaryota; kingdom Metazoa; phylum Chordata; class Aves; order Passeriformes; family Vireonidae; genus Vireo; species Vireo altiloquus. The sequence continues at coordinate 96,771 of VZRF01004505.1, forward strand.
TAAAGGCACCACCAGACCACCTAAACTGATACTCGGTGACCTTTACCTTCTCCATTATACAAATGAGCCACTCTAGAAATTCCTTGCCTTTCAACTTCTGCATGGCTTTTATTTCATACCAGGCTTGGTACAACATGCTGAAACCTACAATGCTTTATGTCTTTTCCACCTCCTGTGTTTGTGAGACCTCCTAAGCCCTTTCCATTTTCTCCACACACTTTATTTGGGCCATTTACTTTGTGTAAGATACTAATCTTATAATTTTTACATTTACAAAGCTGACAATTCTCAATCCTTTTCCTCTTCCCATAAACCTGGAGCTGCTGCTCCTTACTGGTCTCAGGAGAGCATCCTGCTCCCAGAAATTCTTTTTTTTTTCCTAAAAAAAAAAGGACCTAAACCCAACAGGGATTCTTTGAGAACTTCCCTTTCCTCTCTGCCCGTGGTGGTGAGGCTGGAGCATACTTCCCCTCTGCACTAAGGGGAACTGACTGTGTACTTCTCCTTCCAGCCTTCCCCTTTTCCTGGTGCATTGGCTGCCAGAAGATAGGTGGTAAAAAGGTTAAAGAGTGGTTAGCAATGTGGCACAATTATTGTATTATAGGCCATGTGGAGACTACAGCTAAGGTCCATTTGTCTTTACTATGCTTCTTCACTACTCACTTTAAAAAGAAATTTAAAATCGCCCTGTCTCCTCCTGCCACACAGATCCAGTGATTTTCATCGATTCTCATTTTGCTGAGAATTCTTCCGTGGCCTCTTCCTCAAAATACACTTTTTTTGGTGACACTCCCATCAAACCACAAAAGAACAGCTGAAAAGGACCAGAAAGAAGGAACCTGCCCCAGCCCTGCCATGAGGCCCTGACAAAAGCCAGAAGCTGGAGAGAGAAATCAGAGGAATGAACACTCCAATTGCCAGCTCCAAGCCCTCAGTTCACCTGCTTGCCACTTGTTGCTCGTGTAAGTGGGTTTCTCCATCTGTAGCCTACATGCAGTCTAACTCAATAGCAGGTTCTTTGGTGCAGGAACCTCATTTACAGCTGGGATTGGAAAAACAGTGGTTCTGTAAAACCACTTGCTTGCTGAGGGAGACCTAAAACAAAGCCTGTGATTTTTATGGAAGCCTGAATATGTATCTTCTGGAAATCAGACTCTAAGAATCCATATTTTTAGTTTCCCTGTCACTCGGGCAAGATTCTGGGCAGGTTGTGGAGTGTCTTTCAGGAGAATATTTTAAAACACAGTTGAAGCAAAGGCTTGGTAGGAATGTTCTGGATATAAACAATTCCACTGGTAGCTTTCACAGCAAGGCTTCTGTCTTTTTTTTTTTTTAAGAGTATTGCAAGGACTTCCTCACAAATCCTATCCTCATTTTCTTTACTATTTTTCACGTTTTGCAGAATGTCTCCAAACCATAAAAAATTCATAAACAACAATTCAAAAACTAGACGACATACAGGAGGCTAAAAGAAATTCTGGAAATTACGATGTCACTCACGAATCTGATGCTAATCATGTGCAACAACAAATGAAGTTCTGAGAAGAAAACAAAGTGATGGCTGAGAGTCTAATAACAGATACACACAAAAATGGTTTAAGAGTAACAACCAACCAAGAAACCCCCAACCCCTCCTGCCCGCCCCCAAGAAAGAGGAAGCAGAGCTAAAACAATCTCTATTCAAAATCCTGTTCCACAACAAGTCTCAGTGGAGCCTTTGGGACTGTGGTCCCCATATTTCAGTCAGCTATGTGCTTCATGAAAAATTTACGTCTGAAGATTCATGGAGTTCTTGAGTGTTTTTAGCACACTGGCTTTTGTTCTTGCTTTTGTGCGTTTGCCCAGCACCTCAGGAGCTGGATCATCCCCTTGGGACTCAAAAAACCTGGGTTTTTTTCTCCTCCCTTTGTCCAACAGAATTTTGGCTTAAAAATCTCTCTCCAAAAGTTTCTGGAGGGTGCCTTGGGGAAATTTGGGATCAGAGGAGCCTCTGAATATTTCTGTGGAAACTTTTCCATTTTGAATGAAATAATTAAATACTTGCTAAGCTGTTGGCCTTGAGGTTAGAGAATTTGCCTGGAAGGGGAGAAATGAATATTTCAGACTGCTCTGATTCATAGTTCAGTATTTTATGTTAAACCAAGCGGGGAAAAGACCTCTAGCATTTTCCTTCCAAGTAAGCCTTACTTAAGAGTCCTATTCACACATTTCTTTTCTTGGTTTTTTTCATGTTTTCCATCCAAACTTAGGTTAGGGGTGTGAATGCAACGTAACTCTAGGGAGACCTGGAATTTTGTGCTCAGCATTTCCTGTTGCCTCTCTAGGCACTATGTTAGACTTTCAAAGCTTATGTGCCCACCTCTCCCCAGACAGCCTTGGCATCTAATTAGGATCTAGTGAATTGGGATATTTGTGAGTCCTTTCTGTGGTTTTCATCTCTAATTATTTTCTTATCCTCTATCAAATTCCTATTCAACTAAAACTAAATCCTTCTGCTACTTGTAGCAGGATGTGGAAAGCATTTTGCTGTAGCAATAGATGCAATCTATGGATTGGAATCTGTGAGATACCTTCTGCAGGTAGTTGACCTGCACATAATTCTTTCCCCTGTCCATGTATGTCAGTCACACTGTTTGAGGTGATTCAAATTCAGGATGTAGAAAATGCACTTAGATTTTTTCCTGGGGTTTCCTGACTACTGAAAGAACCTTCATACTGTCATCTTCTACAAGAATTTTTCTGGAAGCAAAGTATTTGGGTGGACTTCTTCTATTAAAACCACAGTTGAGTTTTTCTTCTTTTTTTTCCCCCAAAGGCAGGGAACCATTTCCATCCTCAATGGGCTCACAGTAAAAAGCTACTGAAGATTGTTTTCATGTTTTATTTAATCCCCAAAGGTCTATAAGATGATGGATTAATCTTCGACATTTAAAAGAAAAAAAAAATTAGATTATATTGCAGTGGATGGCACTGCTAATATTAACACTTGTTTTAGATGTAGGTATCAGGATATGCAAAATCATTCAGCACTAGATATCCTAAGTATCCAATGGATATGAAATCTCTACAACTCTCTTCCTTTAACAATTATTGTTGTGGACAAGCCAAAAGGACCATAGGTGTTTTCAAAATGTTAAATTTGTACCCGTCTGAGTCTGAAATGTCTCTGTAGAGTTATTTTAAACTTACTGCAAAAAAAAAAAAAGAGGGTACGAATGTGAATTAACATGTTACTTCATTTAGCATCTCATGGGAATCTGATACCTGAAGGACCATAGCTACCTAGGCTGAAAATAATAATCTTTTTCATTCAGTACTGCCTAGTTTATAGAGCTGCTTCCAGGTTGAGATGTTGCATTTAATTACAATGCAATAAGAAATTACCTGTCATACAATAATTTTAATTGTCTTTCCCCAAAGCTGGTCTTCCTTGCAGCTGCGTTGGGCCAAACAGTTTGGGCAATTTGACTCTTGCCTTGGATATCTGGAAAGTTTCTGCTTACCAGGAGTTCCCCCTCAAAGAAGGGTGATAAATTTCTCAGGTGAAAACAATTATTGTATCATCAGTGTGCTTCCCATGAGGGGTACATCTAGGGTGCCACAAAGGTGAAAAATAAAGAACTTTGACTGAGAATGAAAGTGATGACTCACAATGTATTCTGTCCTGTTGCCTCTGTTACCCTGCTTACAAAATATTTTTCAAAATTTCCAGAAGTAAACTAAATGTTTAAGTGGTGTTCATACTGTGAAAACCAATGAGCCCAATTATTTCCCATCTTGAGGACAGACAAACAGTTAAAAATCCAACGCAGCAGGTGTAAGGACTCTAATATTCAAACTCTCTTTTCACTTCTTTCCTGCTTCTCCAGTGATTCTTCCAGTCCCCACTGCCTGGCACTGGTTAACCTGTGCTTTGCAGAGCTGTGGTCTTAGAGCTGTGCATTGCCAGCACTTTCAGGCTGATTCCCAGAGAAAGGGCTTCATTTCACCTGGGAAAGAAGGCAATAACAGCTAGAATTTTAAAAACTGTTCTGGCTCATGAATAACTTTGTGACTCTGCTATGAGCTGCTAATTACATGGGAAATTTACAACAAAGAAAGAGGTGGTAGATGAGGAGGATGGGTGCAAGACCCAGAAGGGGGTTACTCTGAATGTAGTGCCTAACAAGCTAAAGCCAACTATATCTTAATTATCTCAGTGTTCATTGGCATTAAAAAATTATCCTTTCTAAATGGGAGAAGTTCACTATAGACATAAAACAAGAAAAACACGATCTCTTATTAGGTTAAAGTATCTTTAAATTTCTAACTGCTGCAGAAGAACTGGCACGGCAGGTTTGGAAGTACATGTTGAATGCATTGAACTTAACAGTTACAGAACAAAGCATTGGCCAAAAAAAAAAAAAAAAAAAAAAAAGCCAAAGCATGTGACAAGAATATTCAACCACATCACTTTTTTTTTCATATAGTCTGTAAGTGAACACTGAATCTTGGCACAAACCCAGCCAGCTGAGGGGAAAGGTTTTCACAGTTCTGTTGTAACCACCAGTCTCTTTCTTTTTTTTTTTTTTTGTAAGTTTGGGACATTTCTGTCTGCAAGCTGACCCATTCCTTAAGCATATATACATGTCACTTGAGGATTTAAGAGTCAGAGACATTGAGAGACTGTCCAGATCCCTCTTTTACAGTCCAAGAGACAACTTCAAGAGGCTGAAATACTACTGGGATTTGAAACTGTGTGCAAAAAGTTTCTATTTCTTCAGCTAGTTAAAGTGCTTTGTTTCTATAATTTCATATGCATTAAAAATAAATGTGGAGCAAGTAATATTTTAAACTAACTTTCTGTTATACTCTTGGCATCATCTCCAAAACAGTCGTATGTCTTAATGACATTCCATTTATTTAACTGCTTTTCTCATTAAAAACACTGCCCTGGTGGTACTGATTGCTCAATGTTTGACTCTAGATTACACAGATCTGCATGAAGAGATGAAAACCCAGGGCAGAGCAGCAGCCCCAGAGAAGGGAACTTCCCTGCTAAGAGTTTAATGGGTTGAGGAACAAAATGCATTGCCTGATGCACTTATTATCCAGGAAATTACTCATCACTGTTAGTGATTCTCACTGAAAATACCAAAAAAAATCCAAAAAACTCGGTCTTTCAACTAACAGTGGGTCCAGCACTATTAAAATGGTCATGCATGATTCTGCACATTGAAGCATTTTCAAAATGAAATTAAATTAAATTAAAGATAAGAACTGATGAAGTATTTTTCATTTCATTTTGTTTGATTTATTGGGAAAGCAGATTTTATCAATGCCCTGAAAGGGTCTGTTACAACACAGTACATATCTATGCACTTTGAGATCCTAAGTCCTTGGGGTTTTTTCTCTTCACAAAGCAAGCTTGACCAAGGCTTTCTACTCTGAGGGCAGGCCCTTGAGCTAAGAAAGGGTGAAAAAAAAATGTTATAAAGGATTTCTTATGCATCCAATATGAGAAAATCATTCATGTTTTAAGCTCTCCCCTGGCTAAAATTTTGGTTTTTCCCTTGCAGAGGAGAACTTGGGAACCAACAAAAGTCAGTACCCTGGACTGTGAAAAGCCTTGCAAGGGTTTTTCTCTTCCCCATTGTGCCAAAGGACAGTGAGAATTTGAGGGCTCTGTGGTGCTCAGGAGCTGTCCGGAAGCCTGCAGCGATGGCACTGCTGAAGAGCTCTAAGCTGCACTGCTCTCAGAAGGAGAGCCCCTAGGAGTGATTTTGGAGCACGATATAGACCCAGCCATTGTGGCCCAAGGACGGCTGCCAGTTGGAAGGGTCCCTCCAGGATGTGCATGCAAGGTTGACATCCGTTAAAAGTCCCATGTAATCTTAATTTCCAACCAGTACGTGGTGGCACTGAGGCTCAGGGGCAGAAGGGGTGCTGTCGGGCTCCCAGAGCACTCTGAGAATGTCAAAATGGCACCTCCACTCTGAGTCTCTGCTGCATTTTGCAGGATGCATATCCCAAAGGTGGTGCAGTACTCTCAGCAGAGTGTTTCTATCCACAGAGCACACACTGTGTGTCCTGTTTCTTGTATTTGTGCCTCAGAAGGCTCGGCTGTGTTGCACAAGATGAGCTGTTAGGTGACAGAGTCATGACTTCCTGTATTCCCTGTGAAATCAATTGTTACGGATACGAGGAAATGCAAGGAGTTCCTCAAGAAATGGAGATTACAGGTTATTGCATCATTTTCTGACTATTCTCTTGATGGACCACTCTGTGCAAAGATCAGGGTTAAAACATGGTTCAACAGGTTGCCTTGTGGTCTCAGTGACCCGCAGACCAGGAAGACATGAGTAACACACTGAGATTGGAGCTGTTTAATAATACAAACACTTCAGTGATGTACCAGGTGCTGCCTGAAGGCATCAGCTTTCAGGTGATACCCGCAGCTCTTTATCTGAGCTCTAGCATTTTGTAGATAAATGATCACACTGCCCTTCTGGGAAGAGCACAGGGACAACCCCAGGTTTCTAACTACACATTCACTTTCTTAACACATCATATAACACACAGGGCTGTTACCGGCTGAAGCTTGGCTGTTAATGTTTGCCTACACAGTCACTATACTCACCAGCACCTAATTCATCTGAAAGTGGTCTTTAGGATTTTGAGAGAGATATTAAATAAAAACTAAATTACATTTTTCCATTTTGTCTCAAATATATATATCTACAAACATAAACCTATCCTGTGTGTGCAGTTTGAGCATAAGCTTTGCATCTCATTAGCTTCAAGTGAGAGTTTTTCACATCCTTATTGAAAAGCAGTATCATTTCTGCTTCGAATCAAAGGGACTGAAAGTTTTGCAAAAAATCAGCATCTCAAGTCACAGGTGAACTTCCCTTGCAGCACTTTTCTGAAGGAGTGTGTCTGTGTCTAAAGCAAAGCCCATGTTAGCAGTACAGCTTTCCATGCCAGCATTTCCATCTCTATTTGTTATCAGCAGATGCAAAAGTTATTCCTGCAAGCAGCAATTAACTAGCAGTCGTTTAATTTTTCTGGGGCCTGTAGGCTGTTCTCCACAGAATGCAATCACATTAGAATTTAATTATTTTAAGAGTTTGGAGAAATAAAAGACCTTGATAGCAAGTTAAGTATGAGCTCAGAGAACCAGGGGTCCCTGTCCAAGTCACTTTCCTCTGTTGATTGATTGTGGATTTGTCGAAAGTCAGATTTAGTTGATTTAGTTTTTAGATATCATGTACATTATCCTAGTGATAGGTGACAGAATCTTTGAATGCAAAGGCACATAAAGAAGTTCCTGTACTAAGTTCATAATTTGCTGGGCAAATTAATATACATTATTAAGGCCACATTATATTAATATATAATTAATATATTAATATTGGGAAAATTAATATACATTATTAAGGCTGCAAAACTGCAGCGATGCACAGCAAGGAATAAGAGATGTTGCTGTGAGAAAAAAGGTGTGTTTTCCATTTACCTAACCATTTATCACAGGGAGGAATTAATTTTGTTATGCTGTGTTCACTAACCCAGCCTTTCATTCTCCTGAACAAAAGTGTAAATAAGTCATGTAAATCACATGTATAATGTACAGAATAGACATTAACTGCAAATATAGCTTGTGCAAAATTTTGTGTAAAGATGGAATTTAACATTTTTAAATGTTGCATACATTTTTTTTCCTAATAAAAATAACACCCCCCAAAAACCCCAATGAAGTACACTCGGTATTCAGATAGAACATCAGACTAGCACAGTTTTCACTGTGAAAATATATTGGTATGAGAGTATCACTACTCACTCATTACTTGCTTAAAAAATTTGCAAGTGGTCAGAAAATAATGCCAACTGTCCCTGTAGTCTGTCTGAGGTTATTTTTGGAAGTCACATCAAATTCTGGAATCTAAAAAAAATGTAAAAAAGAAAAAAAACTTGTAGTGAATCTATTGATATTCCTGGAAAACAGGATACATGTGTATGTTATAAAATTAAAAAAAAATCAATATGCTATTGGATATAATGTCTTAATTCTGTGTACAAATAAGTAGAAAACCTGAGAAATTACTTATAAATGTTGCAAACTTTTCAGCATAATGACTTGTTCTGTGAGAAATGTTCAAAGTAACAAAATTCTTTAAGAGATCAGAAAAGAACAAAGAGATTCTGTAGAAACAATGGACCAAATATATCTCAAGGATAACCCCACTGAGATCAGTGGAATTGCACTAGGGATATACTTGGCCCAGTGACTCCAGAAATGATGTTAATGAGAAACCTTAACACTACTGCTAGAGAAATCTCTATTTAAACCATGCTGTGGCAGTTCATGTGAAAAAGTAAATGGCACCTTCACATGAACTGCACAGCATGTGAGTGTGAATCAACAGGCTATAATAAATTGGGTTGGTTTCCTTCTCCCAGACTTAAGCAAATGCATTATATTGTAGCATTTGAGAAGTTATAGTGAAGGTTATGTATTATTCCATTCCATTCCAAAAAGCCTGATTGGATTCACAAAGGACCTCATGTTGAAAAATATACCATAATTCCTACCAAAAAGATAAACTCTTTTTTATCTCAGATTTAATGTGTGATAAATCCCTTTTAAAAATTCCCTTTTTTTCCTAAAACTTGATCTGGTAGGTATCAGTAAACTCTGGATGAAGACTGTTTTCTAAGATAAAAGCCTCATATTTTTCAAAGAAAAGTAAACCTGAATGGGTTTCTAACCAAATTTTACTTTTTTACTTTCCCATAGAAAGAAGCAATGATTTAAAAAGTGCAGAGGAATGTAGTATCTGACATCCTATGACATGATAAATCCTGAAAATACTTAAACCCACGGAATTTGACCCACCAGAGAAAGGAGTGACCCTTTAAACTTAAACTGATGATCGTAAAAAAAGTAAGACAGGATCAAGATTATTTTTAATTTAGGGTAAAGTAGTCACAAATAACAGAAGCTGAAAATGCCTGGATCATTCTGGCCTGCCTCACACTGAATGCAGCTCTTACATAAAGCTGTTCACCAGCAGATTTGTAGGCATTCCACAGTTGTTCCTATGAATAAGTGGGGAAACTGAAATACAGAAAGATAAGGTGGGCAGCATCCCTGATATGGGGACTAGTAGTGGAGTCAGGATCTCACTGATGTGAGAGGCAAAATCCAGCAACAATATCCCCATACCAGATCACCTACATGAAATATGACTGATCCCTCAATCTGTTTTCTGTCTGAGCATGCTGGCTTCAGTCTCCACCAAAGAGCAATAACTTGTTTCCTAATCTAGTTCTTGCAGTGAAGTGTTCAAATTTTTCAAAAACAAACCAACCCAAACAGCCCTCAACAGTCTGTGAGAGAGATCATAAATGTGGTGCCTATTGCTGCACTGAACTCTCTGCACTAGGTTCGGTGACCCTGGACGTCACTTCCAGTCCTCTAGCCCTACGAACTGTGATTTCATTCCAGAGGTCACTGGAAAAGAAATGCAGCATTGCACAGATTTTATCTAGCACATGCAAAATGATCATGCTCTGACATTTCAGCTGTTGAAAAGAGCCAGTATTTACTACCTCACATGAAAAAGAGCAGAAGGCTAAAATGCGTAACAAAGTAAAGCCATGATATGAGACAGATGAACTCATTTAGATAAAATAAGACAAGACTCAACCTTCATATGAACTTAAAATTGAAGCAGTTAAAGCTGTCAGGGAAGGAAGATTAAAAGTTGGTCGATTTATTTGTCTTCCAGTTCTCCTTTTTACTTGAGACTGCTGTTGAAGAGGTGGCTGAGATTCAGGGGAGAGCAGTTCCTGCTGCTGCTACAGCTTTCTGAGCGATACTGAGCCAGGTACTCAGCCTCTCATGCCTCACTTTCCAGTCACACCCTGGTGTTCCTGCTCCCTCTCCTTGCTGTCTGACATACCTACTTTAAACACAAACTTTAGAACAAGAACTACTTTCTATTATGTGACTACACAGTACCCAAGGTACCTCTTCCAGCTGTCGTGTCCAGTGTGTTTGCAGTACAAATGATGATGTTGATGAAAATATTTTTATCTCTGTGTCCTCCAATGTCACCCAGATGAATAAATATTTTCGACAGAGATATATTCATATTATATCTCTTAGGTTTAGCATTCTGGCTATAACTCCTGTTAATTTTAAAAGCAGTAGGAAAAGAGACAGAAATATTAAATGCAGTTTTGCCTGCACTATATAAACCCCGTGGTAGCACATGCCTTCATCCAAAAGTTAGAAGCAAGTAAAGGCATTGACTACATTTTAATACATTATGGTAAGCAATTATCATTCTGCTATGTGTCATTTCTCTCTATATTGTTGTAATAATGCTCTGGATTTTTTGCATGACTCCTTTGGATTAGAAATATTCCACAAAATGTAATGGAAAATATTTTTATAGAAGAAAATGTTATAAGACTTGGCATGGTCCTACACATAAGTTGTTCTAAAATTATTCAGAAATGTTAATTTCTCTATAGGAATTTCATAAATAGCTCAAACACCCCCAAATGAACATAAAAATAACTAATGTTTGATGGAAACTGTCTTTTGGGTCCTTTAACCACTGTTTCTAAACTAGCTTTGTTCATCCTCTTTTGAGTTGCCAAGCGTGGCACAGAAAGGAGTCAGCAAAACACCTTTGGTTTTCCTTTAAGTCTTCATTTGTGAAACTGTCTTTAACCAAAAGCAATAATCCTTGCTACAGCTCAGGAAATTAGGAAAAGTGAAGTTTGGAACACTTGTCAATGGTTTCTTCAAAAGAAGAAAATACTCCTTCAAGCTTCTTGGTCTTTCTGTTGGAGCCTAAGGGATGTCTTCGTCTTTCCTTTCCACTGCCTGTGCCCCATTTTGGCTTCCAACTCCAAGGCACTTTGGGAAACCCTTGCTCTTATTCATTCTCATCTTATTCAACAGATAATAATCTGGTCAACAGGCATAATAAAGTTGTGAGGGATTCCAGTCAGCTTAGAGCCATGGAATCTTTGGGTGGGAGAGGCCTCTAACATCGTTGGGTCCAACTGTTAGCCTGACATGACTTGGTCTGCCTGGGAATCAGCCTGGATACCACTATAAAAAATTCAGTGCTTGGGGCATTGTGGAAACTGGGCAGATAAGGCACAGGAGAGCCTTTCTACTTAGAATTTTGAATATGCAAAAAGATGATCTAATAGCACTCATTACATAGTCACACGACCAAGATATAACAGTCGATTGTATTTTTCAGGGTACTACCAAAAAAAAAAAAATGCAGCAAGAAAGTTCAGTGCAAGCTAATTGGAACAAATAGTTAAAAACCTAATATTAAAGAGGAGAAAAAGGAGAAATTTTGAAAGAAAAAAATTGGTATCTGATTTGAAGTTCTTCCCTAACTAACAAGTGTAATGTGACACAGTGTTGTCTCTGCTTGCCTATGAAGTATTTATAGATTTTGATAGGGTTTTTTTGCAGCTGTGTTGAACAACATTTGACTGTTACCACAATTAACAAGTAACTATCAAAATAACAAACCATTGTGAATCATTCTCTAATTATCTTCCAGCCTGTGAAATAGTAACTGTGTCAATCATTTAAATGGTTTGCTGTACTTCCATCCTTTATGCAGCAATATTTAGAAGTTTTCCCATCACTCTGTCAAGGTACACTGCTGAGTTTATGTCATGCCAGTCATTATATGGTTAAGTACTAATTTGAAAACCTAGCAAAAATGACTATAAAGTGAATAGGTCAGTCACAATCATTCATGAAAAGGCAGGAAATATGTTAAAGCAACAGAATATAGTTTGTCCTAACTTTTAGGAAGAGAAGAATATAAATCACTGTCACATTACAAAACTATCTCAGCTGTAACAGCAGGCTGCAGGGAAATATTTAGTGATAATTCTAATTATTTTTTATTGGGTATTCAACTTTGGTATTTCTATTTCCTTAAAACCACTCCCCCAAAAGATTCAAATTACAAATTCCTGTTTTTATATAATAATTTCACCCTACCACTATTATTAGGATCTCAGCTCTCATTCTTGGTCAGTTCTTCAGTTTAGAGGTAGTTTTGGTGTCACCCCAAGACATATGGGAAAATTAGTCCTTACCTATTACAAGCGTTTTCCCTATTCAGTTGAAAAGTACATTGAAATAAATTCAGTTTCTCTAGTGCTATTAGGGAGAATATTTTAATTTCAGTTTCTGCTACATCCATGCTACATTTTTTATTTGTTTTCAGTTTGTCGGTGGAGCGGACAGTAATGTTCTGAAACTTCTCTCACAAAAGAATAAAGGTTTTAACTTCAGGAGACCTGGCTGAACAGTGCAATAACCTCCAAAATTAGAGTGCAGCATCCTCAAAAGGAAAAAATAAAGTTGATAAAGGAGAAAAAAAAAGCAGATGCAAAACAAGATGTAAATTGATCTATCATATCTGCAAAGAAAACTCATAAAGAAGAAATTGAAAAAAAAATATTTCCTCACTCATCAGAAAGTGGATGAGTTTGGAACCATCTCTGGAGATTGTCTAGTCCGACCTCTTGCTAAAAGAAGAGTCAATGAGAGCAGGTTGCTTAAGACCTTGTCCAGTTGAATTTTGAATATCTGTGGGGACAGAGACTCCACAATCTCACCAGGCAGCTTTGTCCAGTGTTGGATCACTCTTGTAGTAAAAATAATTTTTACTTTAATTTTCTTAATGGAATTTCTTGTGTTTCAGTTTGTGCCTTCGCCTTTCAATGGATAACTCTAAGAGTTTGACTGTGTCTCCTCTATGCCCTCCCTTTGCACACACTGATGTGATTCCCACCGTGAGCCTCCTCCAGGCTGTCCCACCTCTCCCAGCCTCTCCTTGCATGTCGGATGCAGCAGTTCCTTAACCATCTTCCTTTCCCCTTACTGGACAATCTATGAAGACTTTTTACTCAAATACACATTGTTTATGCATATGAATTATATTGCATATGTTTTAAAAAGTACCACACACTTGCTTTTGGGGAATTCTGTAGGGAATGCTAGAATTAGGCCTACCATTAATCCAGTGTGTACCTAATATGGTTTTTAACCTATTTTGGGAGGGGGTGGCATGACTATTATCCATTCAATCTACATATTTTTTTCCTCTTCACTCTTCAGTCTGTGGCTTGAGGCCCTTTTCTAACATTTATAATCAAATCCTGATCTGAAAAAAGATTTATTTTTTTTCACGGACTTTTCAGTGTAACTTCCCACTAGTTTAAGTAGCTGTGCCACAAATGTTCACAGCACCCCTGTGAGGCAAAGTAGCATCTCTACTCTCATTTCACAGCCAGCCTCTGGCCTGAATTTTTAAAGAACTCTGCATTATTTGCACTTTAAATGTCCCTACTGACTTTGGTTGCAGCTGCCAGTGCTCAGCACATTTGAAAATCCAGGCTTCTAGGGCTGCAGAATGGCTTGTCCAGCACAATCAGCTTAATCATAAAGCACAATGTTTTTATCTAGTGAGATAACAGTTTGGAACAAGGGAAAATCCTATTCAATAGAATCTTTATGGTTACAGCTCCCTGAATAACTGTCCTTTCCACACTCCTTCATTTCTTAACCACTGTATGAGATATACAGCATGTGGTAATGAAATATGAAATGCATGCATTTTACTGGGCAAATCTCTCACTTGAAATGCGAGGTCTTTGGTTTGAAAATAAACACAGTTCAAGGCCCAGCTGGGAAGTGCATGTGCTGCTCCAACAGCCAGGTCCCACTCTCCTTGCCCAGTCAGCTTTTTCGCACAGCATTAGCCTGATCTTACACTTTCCCTGTGACAAGCTTCCAGAAGTAAGTGTGAAAAGGAAGATCACTTTCCACTGCCCACAGGAAACAAAATGACCCTTCCGTTGTCAGCTGGATGATACATGAGCTGTTATCCCCTACAGAAGCCAAGGCTAGTACAGACTTGTTCTCATTAAACAAGGCTAAATATTGGAAGCACAATTAAACTGCAATGTAGGAGCTCCATCTGAACTGCTCGAGTTACTTCTGTTAGGTTTAAAGTATTCAGCCTTAAGACCGAGTCGCTGGTTGATGCTTCTGGAGGTTTTACCTCTAGTTCATAAAGAGTGTGCGAGTGTGTGTACATGTGTGTGAGGCTGTCATGAACTACACTCCTTCCTAATCTTGGGGCAACTCAGGGTTTCTGTGGCCTAATATCACAACTCTGGAGAGTGGTTTGCATGGTGGCAGCCTAAACCCAGCTACTCAGAGAGTCCCCATCCAACATACTGCCTTCACTGTGCCAGCAAACTGCAGAGCTCTGGCCACACTGAGTTGTAGCCTGCTTGTCCAAACCCATCTCCCAATAAGTTTAGGGGGCAGAAATCCACCCCAAGAAGCTCAGGAACTGTTGTTCAACAAACTGCCTCTATTCTCGCGATCACAGCTGAAATCCAGACCAAAGTAATGCTTCCAACAAACCCTTCTGGAGAAGGGGCAAGAGGAAAGCGGTTTTCATATTGCTCCATGGATGATCTGCCTCGGACAGCATTTTTCTTGCTTCCCAGGCACGTGGCAACAGCCATCTCCATCCTTGTCTGTGCACTCCCTGTGCTGCTGTGCTCACGTTATGCCTAGGGATGGCCTATTAATAGATTGTCCTTCTGTGTATGTTTAATTTCTGAGGCTGATGACCTGAACATGATATGAACACTGACAGCCATTGTAATTGTATAAACTTGGGGAGAGGGGGGAAATTAAATAATCATAACAAAACCAATTGTCAAGAATAATAAGATTTTCCTTTGAGTGCAACAATGGTGTCATTAATTATTAAAAAAGAAAAAAATAACAAAGAATCAACAAGGCAAAAAGTAAATGAGCCTGGAAACTGCAATTCCTTCTTATATAGGAGTGCCCTCTGCAGTCTAGTTTCTGGGGAGAGATGCTGTGCCCACTCACATTATGCCGTGCCAGAGGAAATCAGAAACAAGTTGGTCAAACCCAGTGCAGAAAGTCAGGATGTGGAGCCATAAATGAACCCCCGAGGAATGGGGCCCACAGTATTGAAAGACCTTTGTCCAAAAGACAAAGTGCTAGGACACACGTCTGATGGACAAGCTGAAAGACATGTGCACACTTTAGGGGCAGGTTTTCAGATGTGAACATTGCAGCTAAGAAGTCACAACTTTAATCATTGCTGCTTAGACATGGAGCAGCTTACTCTTTGCTTTAAAGCTTAGCAGAAACTGTAAAGCGATCTTCAGGAATGTTTTTCAAAGGGGACATTGTCTCTGTCCTTTCAGGATTTTAAGCTCTAAAGCTGGTCACATGCTACCATAATATTTTAATGTCATTCCTAGCTGGCAGGTAGCAACTTGCTTTTCATCAGTGCCTTATGGAAGTAACCCAAGCGTTAAGATGTGACCTCGTTCCTAAACACACGTTTCTCCATCCACTGCAAACTTTATGGAAGCATCCTTTCTTCTTTTATGATGCTGCACAAAAAAATTCTAATTTTTATTTTTAAAAAAAATGTGTGGAAAAGAATATTTAATTTGAGAGGGAAAAAGTCCTAAGCCTCTAAAAGTTTATACTGCCTCCAATTACTTTTCATGCTTGACTATGTGGCAGGGAATAGTTCATTATACCAGGTCACCAACTTTGACATCTCTAACCTCACAATAATGGTCCTTTTTGTAATGTACCGAAATTGAAAATCAGTTTAGTTTATGTTCTCACTAGGTTCATGGCTCTGGTGCCTAATATATTGCTGACTTGTAGGTCAGCATTACTCCCTAGTGAGGAATATTAAATAGCCACAGCTTATATTAGAAGGGGTGAAAAGGTCCAGCTCAAGTCTGCTGTATAGCTCACATTCGTTAGTGCTTTAAAAACTCAGTAAGTTGCATAATGTTTCCACTTATCCATGAAATTGAGGTATGATTCATATCACAGGCATCTTTAAATGATTTGTAGTCCACTATTTAAGTATGTATTCCACATAAATAAATACTTCCTGAGTTTGTATACATGATTTGTGCTAGTCAGTATCATAAAAGAGGCACAATAGTGCCTGACCTTTATTACTGTGGCAAGAACTTCATACCTCTAATGAAAAACCCCCAAAGAGCCAACAGGAATGGTGTAATACTACACACCTCTGTTTGGAAAAGGCATTTTTGGAGCTTATCAAATCATGAATGCAATTTCCCTCCATCGAAAACTTCTGTTCTTTTCACTCCCAGTACTCTCTGTGCCTTCTAAAAATTTAATTTTAGGGCTGTGTTGTTAAAATTAACATTAGCATGTGGGATACAGTGTTTGACTGCTGATAGCTGGGGTTCTCCTTGAAACTGCTCGTTCCTGAGCTCTATTTGTGAAACAAATTGGACTGGAGATGGGAGCCTTGCTTTACCAGTGAGTACAACTGCCTTCAGTAACAATACTGCTTTGGGAGTTTTCCTTTGACAAAGTAATGTTGGAAAAGAGAAGATATTTATAGCTGTCTTGAAAATGAAGGATGATAGTTGTTCAGAAAAAAACCTCACATTCTTTCTCTCGCCATGATACATCTCCAATGTCTGGTGAATTATTTGCAAGAAAACCAAAGATGCTACATTTACAAGCTACACACTGCACATGGCACAGTTCTCTGTGCAACAGCCTGTGAGGATCCTCTAAGGGTTGTCTGTAGGCAGACCAAGGGCTGCAAAAGGGGTGAAGGAAAGAACCATGCCTTCACCCCCAAAACTCTCCCTCCAGCACAAAATCCTCATGGATTCCTTACTCACAATGTGTGACTGCAGTAGGTTCACCATGCTTTTGGTATCAATACACTTTAAGATTAATGTGGTACTTTAATGTGGGTGTGATTAGTTCTTTTAAAGTCATTGGAAGTCAGCATAAGTGAAAACACTATCAGATCACAACCTTTTAATTAGCAGTATGTTGTTATAAGCTTGGTAAAGGAATCACTGAGTGAAATGATACAAGCTGATTTATTTGAGTCAGATGAGACAGTGATCACAACAGACTATTGGCCGATGGGTATGAGTCTGTAGGAGTCCCAACTAAATAAGAGAATAAGATATTTTTTACTTCTAATTTCTCTGATGTCTTTTGAAAAGAAAGATACCTTCACTTAAAGAAAAAGTACTTTCTGTGGGAAAAAACCCCAAACCAACCAACAAACAAAGCCTTTGCATACTGTGTGTTTTTCTCTTCGAACAATAAAATTTCTTCCTTGTCCCTTAACTGCTCTGTCTCTTGTTTCCACAAGGTAAAAAGAAAAGCAAAAGACAACCCACATACACCACTATTTTTTTTTTATCATAATGATGGTGGACATTTTCAGCTTCTCACAAAACATTGAAGTATTTGTTGGAGCTTATTATTAAAAAAAACCCCAGTGTTGTTCCACTGAAACAGCTGAATTTGTCATATGGCTATTTATATTGATATGCACTATGTTATGTTACTGAATTTTGATTCAAGAAATATACTGTTTTGTTTTACTGCCAATTCTTCTTTCTCTGCCTCTCCTCCCTCCCACCCCCTTTTTTTTTCCTCTTTTCTGTTTTAAATCTGTTCTCCCTTTCCTCTGTTGTCATGCAAAATTGCCTAAAGGACATCTAAGTCATTAATGTGCACGTGGGTCTCAACTGACCAAAACGAGCTGCTGTGCAGAGTTTTCAGCTCAAACATCAACTAAATCTTCTCTGTGACATTGTGTAGGCCAATCCTGATGTCCTGGAGCACATTCCCCATGCAGTGTCCTGCACAATGACCTCGTTCACCACAGCTGGGCCCAACTGCACTTCCCTTGCAGTCCAGTTGCCCCACAACTTCTGGGTCGATGACACGCAGCTCTGGACTCACCTCTTTCATGGTTGAGTACATTAACTTTTCCCACAGAAAATATTGCTGCTTGGCCCAAGTATCCTGACTTCCCTACACATCTGTCAGAATAATTTCCTTGAAAACTTATTTTCTTGGTCAGCAAGGTGAGAACACGGTCCTTTTCCTCTCTTTTCTTTCCAAAAACTTTTATCTAATACATGTGAACAGTCAGCAACAAGACAGAACAATGGGCTCTACATAGGCACAGCAGTTGCCTATAAATGACACTTATGCTGGTTCAGAATATATGACATGGCAGGCAGAAATGTTCAGATAAAACTATAAACAAACAACCAAAATCATTACTGCAATTTGAGAACCAGCTAGAGACCACTTGGACATAAATCACTTTGAGCAGAAACACTAAGGAAATATTTCTGAAATGTTGGCTGGCAGCCATCTTAAAAAAGCACTTTTTTTTAGGTAGACCATATGGAAAGGCACAACACTTCTGGCTAACATCTTTTTTTCCCTGAAGATCACAATATTTTCATTCAACGCTGTGGTTTTTTATGCACATTAGAATGTGTATTTATGAGAAAAATAACAGCTCAAATCCTCATTACTCTTCATGATTTCACAATTATAGCTGCTGTACATGACCTTCCCAGCCGCAACGCTGCACTAATCTGCCAGTGCAGGAGTCCCCCACCATGACGGAGCCTGCTGAGCATTCCTGTCAGGGTGTTTTGGGGAGGACATGGGCCTGAACAAGGGGCAGAACCAGCTCCCAGAGGCCTTGGGCTCTGGGCACTGTGAGAAAGAGGGTTAAAAGAAAGACTAGCTATTGAATTGGGGTCCAAATTCCCTGTCTGGTTTCAGTTTTGAGACCCACCTGCCCTGCACTGTGTGCACCACGACACTCATGTGGCTGGGCTCGGATCTGATCTGCTCCAAGGACTGCAGAAGTGCTGTCATCCAACAAAACGCTTTATGAAGCTCACGGTGGTGTTTTCTTCTGTCAGCCTCAGGCAAAACACAGGGTTTTGTAAATGAGAAGCACAGGTCTTCTGCCATGGTGGTCAGTCAGGGTCACCTCAGGGAGCTCCAGGGAAAGAGAAGGGCAAGCAGGGATTGGCAGGGAGGAGAAGAGGGCAGTGCCTGGGTCACTCATGGCATGGGGGCATCGCACCTAAAGTGTCCACATTAAAGAGCAATTAGAAATGCCATTCAGTAGCCTCAAGGAGACTTTTCTGTGATTGTCATGCTTTTCTCTGTTCCCTGGTACTTCAGAGGGAGAGAGGGCAAAGCTACCTCCTCTCATCCATCCGCACTTCTCCTGGCATCAGTGTGCAGGCTGGGACCCCCAAATGGGGCTATCCCCACTGCGGGGAGAGGAAGATGAGACCCAGCACTCTTTGGCATGCAAGATGGTGAAGTTTCCTCTGACTTTCAGCCGTGCCTAATATGGGTAACCCTGCTCTGTCACCAGCTCGCAGAAGGTGGGGCTTTTGCCTTCATGTGTTCCTGTAATACACTTGGTACCCTGCAGCACAGTGACGCACAGTCCAAGAAAGGGCAGCCTTCGTGCTTTTGGTGTAATTAATGCTACACTACAAAAAAAGTCCCCTTTCTAAGGTTGTGGGTATTCTTGACATTTCTTTAAAGCTAACTACAATGCACGCTGAACAATGTTCAGAGTCCTGCTGAGGCTTCAGTAACTTAATTATGCTTTATTCTTTCTAACCCACCCACATACATGCTTTACCAATTTAAACTTTTTATAGATCCTCCCAAAGTATTTTCTGCTGTGCTTTGCTCTTAACATCACACTTGTTTTTCTCACTCCGGTCCATGGTCAAGCACAGGCTGCCTTCTTATGCCTGTGTAATGTTGTGCAAGATGGTTTCCATACCTTAGTGTGGAGCAGAGCTAAAAGGAAGAAGGAAGGAGAAATAAAAGAACTTTACCTTGTGCCACACCTCTATCTGGCTCTCCTGTATAAAATACACAACACTGATTTAGGAACTTTGCTTCTTGCATGCCAATAAATTACTGGAAGCAGACATAAAAAATGCAAATGGAGTCATACTTTAATAAAAACTGAAGTGCTTCTAACTTAAGGAAATTGTTACAAAGGAAAAAACAAGGCTAATTGTACAATAAGGTCCAGGCATACACTCCTGCAAGTGTAAAGACTGGGTCTTGCTTACAGATCAAGTTCATATTCTCTGTGTTGGACACAGTGATTAAATACATATATTAATATAATTAAGCAATATACAAGCATATTTCAAATGAAACATCAAAAGAGCCATACCAACTTACCTTTCAAATCAGGAATAATTAGAACCATTTTGAGACCTATTATTTTCAGCTGTTAGACGAGAGGTGATTCCAATGGGATCTGTATTGCTGAAAGCCTGTGCAGCCTTTTGCAAGACAAAGTTCAGATCCATCCTAAGCTAACACATCCATTCATCTTGGAGAGGTTCTCCCCCAGCTAAAAATCTCTTTTGTATTTAAGTAGTATAACAAATCCCTCATCAACTCAAAAACATATTCCCTAGAATAGGGATTTTCAGGACTAACAGCAAAACTTGGAGACTTGAAAATAAAATGATTCACTTGTGTAGTTGATAATTGCCACTACCTTCCATAAGATTCTTGTGCTGAGTTGAGCTGATTATAAAATAAAAAGAATGGGTTTCCTAGAAAAAAGGAAAAGCTATCTTAAAGAAAGATGCTTTTCAGATCTAAAATAAAAGAGTTGAATTCTATTTTCAAATCAAAATCATACACTAATCAGATTTACATAAGAAAGAGCAACATGCAAAATGCATGATTTTTTTTCTATTAAGGAAAATTATTTCTGGCAATTGCACCACTTGAGATAAGGGGCGATGGAGACATGAGCAAATGTCTTGGCATCACTTGGTGTGAGCTTGGAGCTCTGCCTAGCCACGTTTCTAAAAGAATCAAAGCTCATCTGGCACCCTGTTTAATCTTTAGCTAATGCATACATTGGGACTCAGGCCTCCTCTTTGTGTAATGATGTTACCAACACTAATGATTGTTCCAATTCAGTGCAGCACAGACAGTGGGGAATCTTTGGGAAGTTATACCCACAGGCAGAGTAATGAACATATCTTCACTGGAAGTCACAGCAAGATGCACATTTAGGCTGGTCCTAATTGTGCAGTAGGAAATCAGAGTCTGTTAACAGCTTGGGCACAATAAATAAAGCACAACCCAAGTTCTCTCCACCTGCAGGCTTAAACAGCACTGTATAAACCCATCTTCATTAGAGTTTACTGTATGCTGAGCTGAAGAACACAGCAGTAGATTCTGTTGGAGGTAGGCATTGAATGGAAGATGTGAATGTCCATTTCTGGTTATGTGTGGGTTTATGGAAGTCTGAAGTCCACCTGGGACCACACTGCAATGTGAGGAAGTCAAGCCTCAGAATTAGCTGCATGATACTGGATGGAATAATTTTTTTCATACAGAGGGAAGGAAGATTGTTTTAGAAGTGACATTAGTTTATTCTCTACAAAACAGGAAAGACTTGCCTCAGGCAACTGAAGGAAGCAGCAATTGCCATTTTTATTTGTTCTTTTCCCCGAGGGGATATAGGGCAATGAGTCAACTTTGATTCTCCCCTCAGTCCCACTGTCAGAGAGGCTGCCAAGTATATATTGGGTTCTCAAGGGCAAAAGGCCTTCAAGCAGATATTTGTGATACTTATCCCTGTGGCTAGTGCTGAAAATTAAAGACACATGATGTTCAAACCCAAAACAACAAGCATAGCTTTCCAAAGACAACCAGCTGCTTCACTGGGAACTGCCAGAGCAAACAATTAGGAATTCAGCAAGGATATTCACACGGCCTGCTTTCTCCAGGACAGTTTGGGATTCTCTGTCATGAGGAGAGATAACTTTGATATTTCAAAAAAGTGGTAAGAGTGATTATTCATCACTACCTTTGTCCAGCTGGGGAGGTAAGGCTAAGTATCTTTTTTGACAGAGAAAAACAGCTGAAGCTTCCTCAGTCATCAGGGCAGTTCATGAAACGTACATTGCCTGAGTACCGAACATGAATTACACTCTAAATGGGGAATTATCACTAAAGGCAAGCTGTTCAGGAGGTTAACCATCACAATCAAACCTGAGGGGACCTGACATGACAGGATTTTATAAAATGGTTTTATAAATGAAAGTGAGAGGGATGGACACAAGTTGCCAAATTCAGTCTCTTTCTGCTAAGCTTCATGTGGGTGCAGGGACTGCTTTGCTGGTGTGGTCTAGCATGCATAACACCACATCACTGTACTCAGACTAAGAGAGGCAGCCTGGAGTCAGCTGTGCTCAGGAGAATCACTCCTGAGGCAAGACTGAGCGCTGAACCCATAACACAAAGCAAACCACCTCCTATGCTAGTTTGTGAAAGAACTCCAAAACTGACATTACTAGAATTCCCAGGAGTACAATATTTCTGTATATCACCTTTTCATCTTCCAATGCACTTGAATATACTGTGCTTCTTCCAGGGAATATAATTTCTCATACTTTATCTCACTACTTGATGGTAATTAACTAAAACCTACAAAATTGAAATAACCATAGAGTGCAACAAATGCACAGTTCTTCCCATATGTCAATATCTTGGCAGAAATTGTAGAAAATGTTACAGAAACAAGAACAAAACTTGTTGGTCACAGCTCCAAAATACTATAAAAAGTGTTGCCAGAGAAACACAATTCAGGCTGAAAAAGATGAAGATTTCTAAAATGCAGTACTTAAAAAGGCTAACACAAATTAATTGGGTGCTAGCTGCATAACCAGATGCTCAAAATCATATCAAATTTTTCACTATGCATGGCAAAGCATCAGGACATGAATCTTGTCTAAACCTCATCTAACTCTTGACCTAGACAGTGACCAAATCTTGTGAGGGCATGACTTTCTACACAGTTTCTAAACTCCCTGGTTCTATCTGGGTTGAACACTTTCAGGAAAATAATTCTCTCTGCAAAGCTGTTAAATGCTGCTTGCTATTTCATTGAGTGTTATCTTATCACCCAAATTGTACTGAGTGTTCCACTCTCAATTTCCTGTCAGAAACCCATCTAGTCCTTGGAAATAAAAAAGCTGTCTTGGGTCTTACCAGAATATTATCACAGGAACCTAAATGCAAATAAGAAGAGTGTGCATCACCAGAGGTTCAGCAAAACTAGCTTTTTAATGTATAGTTACTTAAGTGTTGTTGGCTTCAAAAATCATCCTAGTAGTGAGTGCAGTGGTACTTGCATTCCTTCAACAGAGCTAAAATATTAATCAAATAAGCTATGGGAGAGAAAGAGGGCAAAAATATAAATGATGGCGGGGCGGAAGTGAAATTATTGTACCTGTATTAATCTACTACTAATTATTAATTTTATGGATACAGCTAAATGAATAAAGATGAAAAGAAGGCAAGGAGAAAAATACATTATTGCACAAGGTAAGAACAGACACCACTGAGGAGCTGATCCTCACAGCTTTTCCCAGATCATTTTAAATGATCTCACATGAACTGTCCACAAGTGAGACTGCCAACTTCACCTCCATTCAGTGCATATTTGAGCCAGGCTTTTACTGAGGCTGTTCTGATTTCTAATCAGAATCCTTTTTTGCTTTGCCCTTCTGCTAATAACATTTGGCACACTGCTGAGCTGCTCTATGAAAAATACAGGTATTAAATTACTAATGGGAGGGGAATGAACAGTTCAACTGAACTACATAGATGCTTGAAAATCAAAAATTCTTCATAGAGGTTAGTGAAAAATTATTTCTTAAGTAAGTATTTGCAAGGTAGTATTTCTTAAGATGAACTTTCTTAAATAGATTTTTTTGGTCAATTTTAAAAAATCAGCATAATACCAAACAGGTAATCTTTTCTGTTGTAGAGTAGCACCTCCTGAGAAACAGTGGAAAAACACGTAACATTTTGTAAGGGATGTTTCCTGATTTGTGCAGATAGATCTATAAGTAAGTGCTGTATTTGTGAGCAGGCAGAGAATGATGGTTTCCAGTAAAGAGTTCAAAAGCATTAAATTCATTTTAAGAAAACTTCTGAAACTTGGATTTTTCCTGTGAATATATGCTACATGTCTCATGTAAAACCAAATAACTCAATCAAAAGCACAAAACCAACAGTAAAAAGTCATTCAGCTGGAGGAAGATTGCAACTAGGATCTGTTTCTAGAAAATGAAAACCAGCTTTGCACTCTTCCTCTGCATGCTGAAGCATGAATTTTGGGTGCCTCTGTCTGAATACACTGCATTCTGGCAATATGGCAAGAAGCCAATAAGATAAAACATGCTGTGCGATCATATTTTGTAAATCAGAACTTTCCCAAAGAGTACTGGTAGTCCAACAGATCTAGAAATTAGTAAAAAATATCAGCAGTTTCCATCTTTAAAAGTTCAGCTTATCTTTAAACCTCTTTACCATCATCTAATGTTAAATGAAATTCATAAAAGTTAGGAGTGGAACAGTTAAAACAGCAGTGAAGAACTGGACTGGATAATTAACCTGTTTAGGGACCTGGATGACTAATGCATTAGCTCCAAATGCAAATATAAAGGGATATAATTCTGCTGGTGTTATACAACCAGAAATCTGGAACAACTCTTCTGAGGCCCCTGGAAATTCTGAGATGTTACAGAAATACTGCAGAGCTCAAAATCCATCCAAAATCACTGTAATGCCATAATTCCTTCCTAACTACATGAGAATATATGTATTTACAGGCATAGGAATGGCAAGATTACAGAGAGAAATTCATAAAAAAAGAAATTCTTTCAAAGGAAGAAAAAACTCCACAGATATTCCAGTCTGAATGCTTTGGAGTTGTAAGTAACAACTAACCAATTTTTCATTTTCTTTCAAACTACATTCGACAAGCAGGTTGTGCTCTTAAATTATCTCTGCATGCAATACTCACAGGCTGTAAACAATGAAACCTAATTAAATTGGTTTGAAAAATGCCTGGTGAAATACTTATGATTAAATTATTTCATCCGTAGATTGGGGCAGCAGATTTCCCAGGGTTGTAAAAGTACCTACGTTATAACATGGATCAAAGTATTTGCCATGTAAAATGAGAAACAGGCCAACACAAAACCGACAGCATTAATTCATGGTATACACTTTTCCATCACACTAAATGCTGCTTCTGTGCACTGAGCCATCAGTAATCTCAATTCTTTTTTCTCTAAGTACTACATTGCTGGTTAGATCAATTTGCCCTTTCAGGGTTATTGTACTTTAATTTGCCTTGTGCTTTACACTTCCTCTGCAAGCTACAGCTTAACAGATTTTTATGAAGATGCAACTACATTAAAAGAAAAATATTTTTATATCTTCATAGTAAAGCACCTGAGCCAAAGACCTTCAGTCTCCTGTTGGCTATATACATGAAAATTCACAGTTTCTGTACTGCTTCAGAGCATTGCTATGATATTTCAGTGTCACCATACATAAATGTTCCTTCGTGGAAAATACGTCATCAAGCTAATGATTTTTGACTTTTTATTTAATCATCACTGTCACTGCAGAGCCTGAAATACATGATAAGGAAGTAGAAAATATAATGACAGCAGTGTCTATCCATAGTGCACTGAAAACAGCCCTTTAGCTCCTGTGCAAACAGCTTGTGGTATGAAACAAAAAAACCCAAACCTCATGCCCCATGCCTGCAAGGGGCTTTGAGAAACCTGGTCTAGTGGAAGGTGTCCCTGCCTGTGGCAGAGGGGTTGGAACAAAATGATCTTTAAGGTCCCTCCCAGCAGAAATCGTTCTGTGATTCTGTGGTTCGATGAAATGTAGCATGAAGTTGACACACACTACCTGCACAAGCCTGCACACCAGCTCATGAAACTCACTTTAAAAACAACAGGCTGTGAGATGCCACACCTGAATTACCTGTTGCTTTCATATCTTGGCAACTATTTGGGATGACCCCTTCTACAAGCTCCTGTTGATTCTTAGACTTGCCAATGAGATCCCCTCTTCTGGATGCGAGAGGCTGTCCTGTTTAAGACATCTTTAAAATGCTGTGATTCACACCAGTTTTTGCTGCTGTACGAGAATTAAGTGTTCTTAATTCCATGTGTGCTTGCATCCAGTCTGGGGGACCCAGAGATGACAGGGTAACATTCATTCACCTGCATGGCTCCTAACACGGCATACAGAAAGGGTTGTGTGTAAAAAGGGACTTCAACCTAGATTTCATTGTCTACTTTCACTACTAGTCAGACACCTCTTTCTCTTCCTATTTGTATGAACTGTACTCAGTAAACTTGTTCTCTTCAAAGAAAAATCAAGGACCTCGCTTCCCTGTTCATGTAGTAAACTTCCCAGCTAGTCTTGAGCCCTCTCCACATTTCTGTCTTTGGCTTTGTAGTTTGATCCTTATTGGAGTCTAAATGCTCACTAAAGATGGGAAACTTTGTCTTGAAACTGGCAGAGCTGTTCTCATTTCTCCACTGGTTGTGCAGAAAAAAATACTCTGCATATTGCACAAAAGCTCAGTTGCTCTTTTAGATGGACTTCCTTTCTTTTCTTGGTCATTTGCTTTAACTACATGGAGCAGTACCAAGTGAGTAAACGAAGGAGATGGAGGAAAACAGTTTGAAATTAATTAAGGCTCAAAGCCTAAAATCACATTAGAGATGATTTTCTGGATATGGATTCTGCTCTGTCTCTCTCCAGCCAGGATTCATTCTCCTGACAGTGGTCTGGACTATGGACTATGCTCCAGTGGTATTCCCCAAGGTGAAGTGCCCAATGCCCCCAGTCCAGCTGCAGAAAAGAGTTAAATCCTCTGAGAATCTGACCATTTTTGCAAAGGTCTAAGGATCCTCACAGACTGGGTGAAGCCAGAGTCTCCTCTCCTGCAATGGCAATGGATTCTGAAGTTGCTCAGAGAAGGAAAGGATCAAAAGTATTAATCTAAGCCACCTCAGGAAGAAAGATTAGACTGAGAAAATGCCAGTCCCTCTCAAAATTTTAGATCAGATTGGATGTCAGCATATTCATTGGACATGGGAAACTTTTGCAGACAATATATATTGAAAGTGCTCTCTCTTGCTGAAGCTTGAAGAACGTGAGGGCAGATACTTGAAAAGACGACATGCAAATGTCAAAGCAAGTAGATCAATCCTAAAATAAGACAGAAAAGAACAAGCAGTGTGAGTTTCTTTGAATCTGGTCAAAGTTTAGCCTGCTTTACTGTTATCTGAATGGGATCAGATATTGTTGTTATAGCAATATGCAAAAATCAGGTTGTTATGTAGGCACACAATCTCTTTTACCAGTTAGTACTTTGCAATACTACAAATCACCATTTCCCTCTATGACCTTTCTTAAACAGTCAGAAATCTAAAAGAGGAGTACGAGGAATTTTACAGTAGAAGAAGAAATAAAGAGAATTCATGCAAATGTTCATTCCCACGTTAAGTAGAAGGGCACAAACTCCCCATAAGTACTGTGACCTTTCTTGAGGAATTCAATTATTTATTTTACAAAAATAATTCCAACTGTAAGTGTCCTGAGATATCCAGAGGTGAAGCAAACTAGAATTCTGACTTGAAAAGGTTAGAAATGAAAATCCGTCAATCAGTGCTGTTACTTAACAATATTAGAGCTGCTCTCTCATTTTTGTCTCTCTAATAAACCACTGGAGGACCAGGTAAAAGAGCTATGATGAAAGCACTTGGAAAAGTCACTTATAACCAACAGCAAAACCCAAAGTTAGGTGTAATCCTGTGGACAAGGGCTCCTTCTGTGCAAGGACACTCCCTGTCACAGGACAGGAACAGTGTGCCACAGTGAAAGGTGCCAGCAGTGGGAGGAAACACATAAAACAAACTAGCCCTCTCCCCTCTCCACCAGTAAATCCATCTGGTAACAGCTGTTACCTATCCAGTTTATACAATCTCTTCTCCAAAATCTTTGATGTCCAGAAGACTGGAAAATCTAATCGTGTCTTGGGAAAGAGGATAACAAAAATATTGAGAAAGTAATAAAAACACAAACAATTCTCTTATTGCAGTCCTTGCTGAGAAAGAAAGTTCTTCAGATCTGGTTAGTTAGCAAACTCCTTTATAAACCAGCCACAAATGGAGGAAATTTACTATTCACGGCTACAGAAATAAAATTTAAAAAAAGAACTTGCTTCTTTCAGCAATCTTGAGAACAATGACATATTTGCATTCACTTTCCTAAGGACAAATAAAATGAGAGCATTGAGGCTTCCTCTGGAAGCCTGCAGTTCACAGCCAAGGCACAGTTCAGCCCATTAGCCCAAGGACTTGATTGACCATTACATCAGCCTTAGCGGAATGACACTTGTGCAATGAAGATGGTAATGAGCTAAAAAAGTAAATGACGATATCTCTGCTTCTACTACATGGCCAAACTGGCCAGGAGCACCACACTCTGGGAGGTCTGTGGTCAGGCAGCAAACGTGGAGCAGCTTGGCTGCTACCTGCCATGCCAGGGCTTCCCAACTGGAGAGGTGACATCCCGAGGGAGGCACAGCAAACCCAACCCCCGCTGGCAATGACATAACAGCTCTCCTTGGCTGCTGAAAGCATCTCTTTGGGATGTGTTACCCGTGACATATGCCCCACAGAAGTTAAATGAGGAATGAGAGTTTTCTTGTGTCCCTTTTGCCCCAGACAAGTTGTTGCAGCGTTGCGCAAACCCGGGGCGTGCCAGCAGGATGTGGTGCACTGGGCCCAGTGGGCTGCTCAGGGCTGTGCTCAGCCAGGACCTGGCCAGTGGAGGGGAAAACAAATNCTGGGCCCAGTGGGCTGCTCAGGGCTGTGCTCAGCCAGGACCTGGCCAGTGGAGGGGAAAGGGGCCAGTCTCCAGGCACCTGCTGAAACAAGATTATAAGATTTAGGTTGGGAATGCCAATGTGCTTTTCCTGCACGGATCCTGCCGGCACAGCTGCGGTACCTAGCAGAGATTGCAACACTTAGCATGGAGTGGAGCAGTCTGGCTGCTGTAAAATCAGGATAGTGCTTATACCAGATCAGATATGCAAAGTGAGAGAGAGAATATGAATTTTGAGCATGAACTTTAAAGCTTTCCCTGTAGCACAATCCCATTCACCTACAGCTCCCGTGCACACAAATCACCTCAAAAGGCACCATGGTTACACAGCAGATAATACCCTCAGAACCTATTTTTTTTTTCTATTTGGAGATTGCTTAGTATAAACTTTCATCAGCTTTTTTTTTGCTTTACATAACTGCAAAATGTCTCTGTTTTTCAGGGGGAGGAAGGTAAAAGGAGGTGGTGGGGGGGAAGCCAATATATTTTAGATTTTAAGGGAAAGAGCCCTTCCAAAGTGCAAAATCTTTCAAAGACAGACTTACACAGCTTGTGAAACTTGTGTGACTGCTCTCTATAACTTGTACCACATTCTGCCTCCTTCACCCTCTGACACATAGCAAGAAAACTGGATTCAAAATGAGATTGCACCATGGTGAATTCATTCCTTGAATTGCATCGTAAGTTTCAGCAATACACAGCGTGGGAACACGTCGATTAGCTCTCGCTTTGAAGAAATTGGATTTGCAAAGGTCAGCAGTGGCTCGGCCCATTTCTCAGCAGATCTTTGGCTTGCTTTTCATCCCGGGACTAGCAGGGAGGAGGTCAGAGAGGAATGACAAAAAGAAGGAGCTTTTTGAAGGGAGCCCAAAGAATCTGACAGTGCTCCCAGCAGTGTGGAGGTTTCTTTTGCTCAAAGCTAATAAAAAGGTAGATTTTAAACCAAATTTATGGGACTAACTTTCTGGGTTTACTTTACATATAAAACAATTAATTGTTTTGGTATAAACTAAGAAATGCTTTCTAGTGTAACTTTTGGTCTTGCAAGCACTGCCTGAAGCTAATCTGCCGAAAAGCCTGCTTGCCCTCCCCCATTCCTCCCACTTTTTGTGCAAAACGGTTCAGCCAGCCTGGAAAAGAGGTAGAAAGAGGAAAAGCTCAGTCCCCAGTGGAAGTGTGAAATCCAGGGAGTTTGTGCTCTGTATTTCTCCTCTGAAACATATTTCCCAGTTGTTTAGTTTGCTCCTGTGCCAGTGCACTGAGACAGAGGTAGCTTCATTACCCTTTTGAGCCGGAAAATTCAGAAAATATTTTGGCCACTCTCTGCACCTTATTAACATAAACTGGACTTTTCTCGTGCTGCTGGCAGGGCAGGGTGCTGGGAGTGTGTGATCAAGGCGTTCCAGAGGCTGTCACCAACACTCTCCTTAGGCTGGCGGTGAAGGGTTCCTCCTGGATCCTGAACAGGGGTTTGCTGTGGCCACTTGCACCGGAAAGCCACAAAAGAGGGAATTAGATGGGGAGAAAAAAGAAAGAGAGCAGGTTAGAAAGGAATCCAAAAATACCAGCAAGCCTGAGTTCTTCCACCTGTAAATATTAAATATTTGTTGCAGAAATACAGAGCACACAGACCGAAAACTGGGAATAATGGACTCGTCTGCTTTGTTAGTGTATTTTTTTGGCAGCTCGCTTTCTCTGGCTTTAAAGCTTTGTGAAGGCTTGCAATGTGGGGAAAGAGTAGGCAGAATAGCTCCAGCTGCTGTTGCAGATCTCCTCAAACTGTAAAAATTTGCTTTTCCCTAGGTTTTCCAACAAGCAACATGGCAGCACGCTGACATAAAAATATGATTTAGGAAGTATCCAAATCATAGAAGGCCAAATCTTGATGCTCTGTTGGTTCCTGTTCTAGTACTAATCCAGGTGAAATTTTCTTGTCATTAACTGAGCAATACCGGCCTTTGCCCTTACTAATTTGACTCAGAAAATGCCCTTCTGAGTCTGTCCCGGGAATTCCCAGAGGTCTGGCTGCTGCAGAAGGTGCCAGCAGGAATACAGCAGAAATACTGCAGGAGGGGGGGTATTTACAGCATGAGAAAATGAGATGTAGGACAGAGTGAAGAGGCAGATGAAGATGAAAAGGGAGTGGTTAGTGTCAAACTGACAGACCAGTGATGTTTCTGTGACCGAAGAGGAAGTAATAAATGCTGGGTTTAGGCTTTTAGTGAAGAAAGGACTTGTTCACCTGCTGCTTCATAGCTGCATCAGACTTCCACCAATATCTGATCACCACCATTACAGAGTGAGTCTATGGAGAGCTTGTTAACAGCTCTGCCAAGAAGATTGTGCCAGCTCCTCTCACAAGTGTTTTTACCACAGATCCCAGCAGACCCTAGAATTTCTCATTACCTCACATATCAGCAACTCTTTAAAAGTGCCTTCATTTTCCAGTTACAGAGATGGAAGCAAGTAGGGGGTCTGAGTAAGGTTCTGCAGCTAAGGGGATCTCTCTTCAGAGAGCACTCTGTGCTAAATATGAGCTCCCATCTGGGGGTTTTGTTAGAGCATCCTTTCTAGGAATATAATTTTTGATTTGACAGATTTCCACAACATTTGATCTGAATAAGATTGTGATTTATGGACACATACCTAATTTGTAAATTTTTCTCTGAGTTGTGCAGGTAAACATATATCTAACCTGGAGAGCTTAGGCATTAGGACATGTATCTGGATTACCTGTGCACAGCTGTTCATGGTCAGCCACCAAATCCCAGATTCAGCTTCTTTTCTCTATTTAGCATCCTCTTGTCTCTGTTTTCATTTTAATACTCTTTTATGTGTGATGTTTTTATCAACACTTACTTCAGCATTCCTCAGTAGAGAAAGGCGTCCTTGTCGCACCTTTCACATATGAATAAGCTTCATAACTGAAAACACAAAGTACTGGGTTTAGCTTTCTTTTTTTCAAAAAACAAACCAAAGAAAGCCAGAAGGTTAAACAACTATAGTTGAGGGTACCTTGCTGAGCTGCAATTAAAGAAATAAAAGATTGGTCTGAACACATATTTTTTTATTAAAAGAGAATGAACATAAATTACAGCTGCTGACCATGTAGTCATTCTTTTTATGAGGTGTTTCCCTATACCCATATATGATTTCCACATATAAATTCCCTATTGGACTGAAAACTCCTCACATGAAACTGGCGCTTTTCTTAATAAATTGTCCACAGAATCAGTATTTCATCTCGGATGTAAAAAGTTCATTAGGGAAAAAAAAACATCCCAGTGTCCTGGTGGAAAGCAATACCAGACACTCTTCAAGCTAAAAAAAGATCTGCCTGCAGATTGTGTAGCATTTTTCCTCTGCTTTTCTACTTAATTATTTTCCATAATTTAATAAAATCCAGTATAACATAGCATACTATAATGGTGCCTGCAGTAACAGTTACTTAGTCCAGAGCAGAAAAAAGCAATTCTTTTCCATTGAGGATTTCACCATTTTGAGTTTTGTTTCCTTTAAAACTTTCTTGGAAAAGGGCCCCTAGCTCTGAAAGAGTGTGAGCACAGAAACCCTGAAGCACTCTGCTCTGAAAGAGCTTGTTTTATGGAATGCCCTCAAACCATGCAGCGTGGAAGCCTGGAAACTGCTCCAGGTCTGTTTACTGAGGTCTTCTCACCAGAGAAAATCACTTCAACCAGAATCAGATGTTCCATATGGGGCGCTCAGTTGTAAATCTGAGAAAGCACTAAAAATACTAAATTGTAAAAAAATGTCCCCAGAGCACACATGAAAATCCACATTGATGATTACCTTTGTTACTCCAGGCAGAAAAGAGGCAATGCTGAACCAAACCGATGGCCAAGTATTCAGGTCATCTGCTGCTGCTCTTACTCTGGAAGAGCAGCTGTCTCCTCATGAAGCCAGTGAGTTCAGCAGAGAGCGGGTGAAGAATGTGCTCCTAAGAGATTCCCCCTTCCCCAGGAAAACGCTTGGTTTGACAAGCAGCTGGATGTGCGTCAGAATGTGACAGAAGGGGGACGTTTTTAGCAACACTTCGCTGAACCAGAGTGGCAGAGTGTGGTCCCCAAAAGTGCAGTTGCTTTCATTCCCATAATTTACTTTCATCTGTCTTTTTCAAAACCTTCCCTAATTAGGCGTAATTGCCATGCAGTCACACATTAGTGCAACATTCTGTCCACTTATGGACCACCCATAAAATCCTTCCTAGCATTAATCCCGGAAAGTGGTAGACTGCTTGTTTTGTTTTGTTTTCTAATGTGCATAAGTGCCTATAATGCACAGCAATGGCTTTTTGGAACTGATACTTGACTCTGATTATCATGAAAAAATTCTTAGTTTATGTCGGAAAATCAGAGAGGTCAGAAGGAAGTTTGTGTTTTGGGAAAAACAAGTATTTGTGATGATTTGGAATCTAAGACCTTTGGTGCAGAACATAGACACAGAAATTCCCACCTCTTTGTTATATTTAACTCCTTCTTAGGACAGTTATGGGTTAGACTATAGCAATTTGGATACTTCAGCCTTTGTGAGTTAGTCAGGTTCTCTGCATCACTTAAGTCTTCAGTGAGAGACTCCCAAAAAGCAGCAATCCTATGACCTCATGCAACCCATGCAAACTATCTTTTTTAAAGATGGACAAAGATCTAGTCTGGAGGATGCCTCTAAATAGTTGGTAGAAGCTGAATCCTAACAGAGTATTTAGAAATGGTAAAACAAAATAACAATATAACATTGCAGGGAAGTCAGCTGAAATATCCTTGCAAGCAGCTGATTATTGTTTAGAATTGCAGTTTATCTCAGTGCAGTAACTCCCATAATGTAGAAGTCAAGATGACCCTTGAATTTGTAGGATGCTGAAGAAAAAGCAGCAAGTACCAGGTACCTCAGAAGAGTGTTGGGTGGGCTGAAAATTCACATGACTAGAAGGACAACAAACCTAAAAGACAAGAAGGAAGTAATGTTAGATAACAAAATCAAAACTTCTGTAGCAAACAGACAACATCGTAACTTACAGCAGAGAGATATAACATGAAGGAATTTCAGCCTCACTCACTTTGGTGAGTGACTCAAGGAGTCGGAGATCATACCATATGACTAAAAACTTCATTTACCATTTGATTTCTGTGCACTGACAGAAAATGCCAATATTTTTGTCGCTGCTAGAAATACTTTTCTTAGTCCAGAAATGAAAAAAAGAAAGAGAAAAGGAAGAACAAAATTTAGGTGCAAGTAAGTATTTCTAAATTATTAGTAAGTGATTCAGTTACATCTAGTCCTTTCCAAAGCTTTCAAGCTTTGCTGGATGTATATATTGGAAAGGGAAAGTTGAAAGGAGAAATACCAAGAACTCCCTAACCAGCAAAGACTTGTTGCACATGTAACTTATTAGCTAAATTTGTCCAACATACACAGGGCTAGAGAGATGCCCATTCTGTGAGAAAAGTAGGTCTCTTACATTATGACTGTGAGACAAAAACGTAAAATAGAGAACAAGAGATACATAAATTACTGTCTGTGAGTCCAGAGGCAAGTTCTGGTGATTTAATATGATTCAAGATGATTTAATATTTTAATGTCAGGGAAAATCATTCTTTTCAGTCACACCTTTATGAATTTTGAAACTGAGCAAAAAAATCCCCCCTACTTATAGCTTAATCGATTACCATAAAAATGGAAATATACAATTTTAGTTGTTGAATAAAAGCTAGAAAATTTCAAATGATGCAAAATGTCTTCCAAGTTTCTTTGTTAAAAGCCACACACACGAACCCTCATTGTTATCTAAGTTGATACTATCTTTGTCCCTTATTTACTGCCCAGCCCCTAGCATTCTTTCTGGGTGGCAACAGCACAAGGCAAACACTCATGGCAAACTGAAGTGACAAGCAAGCAAGCAAAACAGAGGAAAGAAAATGAAAAGTTTGTACTTGTTCTGACAACTCTGCTGCAGGGTACTGAGGGTATCATAGCTGCATTGAGTTAGTCCTACAATTAATTACTCATTATAGAAAAATCTGAAAATTAATAAAGAGAACCACCCAACTCAGAAATGCTGGGATAAATTAACAGGTTGCAATCATACTGACACCTCCAGCATTGCTCAAGGAGAAATTGGTGTTGCTCCTTTGTTTTTTTCAAGTAGGAGTTATTCCTTCAATTTCAAATTCTCTTCCAAATGTTAGCATGTCTAGATGGCATAAATGTAGCAATCTTGGAGACTACAATACAAGAGGAACAGGCTGGTTTGATATGGGGCTTCTGCACGTCAGGTCCTCAGTGTCTGAGGTGCAGCCTAATCCAAGAGGTATCAGATACAGGGTTAGGATATGTTTGTTGTGGAATAAGGCAGTCTGGAACATCTTTGTGGGTGTTTACTCAGAGAAAACAGGGTGCCACCTCAGTGATTGTTTCTATGCATCTTTCTACTTGTTTTCCAAAATAAACAAAATATCCAACCTCTAAAAATACCGACTACTAAAAAGTACACAGTTCCTCAGGGAAACGAGGTTTCAACATAATTGTGTCATATGAATGTTTGCCTATCATCCATTTGCTCTTTCTCCCCAGTTTTAACTCCATTTTACAGAGGGGCAGAGGTCTCAGTGAGCCAAGTTCTGACAAGTGCTGTGCAGACTGGGGACTGCTGATGGCTGCACGCACAGCAGTGCGACCCAGCAGTGCTACCCTGGCCACGCACTTGGTGCTCCCTGACAGCCGCTGCAGGCACCAAGGATGGGCAGGGCTGATGGTGGACAAGAGCTGGGAAGGAGACAGTGAGGCAAGAGAGACAGAAATTCATAGGAAATGAGTCCTCTTTAGCTTGGCTGCCTGTGGGCCAACTTGTTAAGTGATTTATATAAAAATATTTTTCCTCTCAGTTCTTGAGTTCTATTGAAAATTATTTTTCTCGCCAGCAGTGCTTTCCAGGAACAGACCAAAGTGCTTGCTTCAAAACTCCTGACAGTATCATTTATTTGCTGAACAAGGGGGCACAGCAAACAAGCTTTTTCTTATGTTTTGCTTTAACCTTGCTGATGCCTTTTCAGTGAACTATGAGCTGAATTCCTCATTTCACTGCTTTAACAAGTGTGTAGATACTGACATCTCCAATCCCACTTTCCCAGGTCAAGATCATGTTTCATTAGAGACCAACTGAGCCTGCAGAACTCTATTTTCTCGTAAATGCTGGTCTCACTGATCTTAGTGGGAGAGCATGTGTGGTACCTACCTCTGTATGTACATACTTATATTTAATTCAGAGATGCAGCTACCCTGGTGGTTATAATTCTGTCCAATAGAATCCAATATCAAATACAGAGCCTGTTCCTATAGACTCAGTTTGAACATGGCTAATCAAATGAAGTCAGTAAGTACTCCTGAGAGTAACAAAAATCCAGAGACACCAACAAATCATGATTAAAAGCTCAGGAAGCCTCATTAGGGAATGATTCCAGCTTTCCTACTTTGTTTTTCTTAATAAATATTTGATTTCTGCTACAGGCAGAAATATATTGAGGTTTAAAGAATGCATTTGTTCTAATGAAAGTATTTTGGTTGCTAATAGTATTACCACCCAGTGAATAACAAAAGAACTGTGAACTCCATTGATTTAAATAAAGCCCAGAACTATTCAGAAAACCAAATATATACTTAGGGCCCTAGGCAACAAACATGAGATGCACCCTAGAATAGTAACGCACATTCATGATTATATACAGTGATACCATTTCATGGCTTGTCTGGATGAAATGAATTAATTAAGTTTGCATTGTCCATATCCAGTCCCTGTGATCTAAACACAGGCAAACCTGGGCAATCTAGTCCAGACAAGAAGCAGGGCCTTTGTGCCTAGGAGGAAATAATAAATTCTCTCACCACTCAGCCAGTGAGTGCACGGGGTAGTTTGAATACTCCTGGTGAAGAGAGCAGGCAGGAGTAAGGCTCCTCACTGCCCACCCTTGCACCCTCCCTGGTAGTGGTGGAAGCCCAGAGCCCACCTCTGCACTGTGCCACTTATGGCATCCAGGTGAGAGAAACATTACTTACATGAACTGATTAGCTGTCAACGCTTCTCACTACATCATTTTTGATTCATGCTGTGGCTGGTAAATCTTTGGTTTAGAGTAATGGTGCCTCACGTTCAGTAACCGACGTCCTGCATCATCTTTCCAAAACTAAAGTTTGAGTTAGCTGCAATAGCAGAGAGAGGATTTCTGCCACTGCTTGCGTTCAAGCAGCCAGGAAGAGTTACACTCACTGAAGACAAACTCTAGCTGATGCAGTTTCTGACACACCTGGAAGTCTATTTGCTTCCTATATGTCTCCTAAAAACTGGAGATCAAGAAATAATTCCTATCTTCTAATACTGAGAAAAAAAATTGATGTGCTGCTGTAGTTTGGGAAAATATAAACTTCGATGACCTACTTCTGATTCTGTTTCAGAATCGCTGTAATGGTTTGCCTGCTGTCCTCATTGTAATGGTTTGTGCCATTGCCCAGGAAAAATCTACTGCAGCAGTGTACTTATTCCTGATGAAAATTCCACATGAGTAACACTTGGGAATATTAGAACCAGCCTGTACACACGCATATGCACTTAGAATTAGAAATTTTAAAACCAAAAATAATAAAAAAATACCCCAGTGACTCTGTCTTGGCCTTAATAAGCATAGGAGTGTCACCAGTCTAAAAGTCTATAACTCTCACATCTAAATGTATCTGTATCTCTGCATAAATATTCATCTGAAGAATTTTATCTGCCTCTAGACTGTAAAAAAAAAAAAAAAAAAAATTCAAACAGCAGTGCTTTGGCCTTTAGGTAGACTTCAACAGTTAAAAATAGCCCAGAATCCAGAACAACACCGCAACCCCAACAAAAACAAGAGTTATTCTTTGTACTGAAGCCATTGCCCAGCTGGCCAGCACCGATGCTGCCCGTGCTCCTCGCTGTGCTGTGAGTGCGGCCAAGGGCAGAGTGGAGTCGCAGGCAGTGTGAGCTCGGGGCTCGCTGCGGCACGGCCGGGGAGCGGAGCTGGGCCGGAGCTGTGCCGGGCCGGGGCTCGCTGCTGCACGGGCAGAGAGCGGAGCTGGGCCGGAGCTCTGCCGGGCCGGCCGGGGCTCACTGCTGCACGGGCAGAGAGCGGAGCTGTGCCGGGCCGGGCCGGGGCTCGCTGCTGCACGGGCAGAGAGCGGAGCTGGGCCGGAGCTCTGCCGGGCCGGCCGGGGCTCACTGCTGCACGGGCAGAGAGCAGAGCTGTGCCGGAGCTGTGCTGGAGCTGTGCTGGGCCGGCCGGGGCTCACTGCGGCACGGGCAGAGAGCAGAGCTGTGCCGGAGCTGTGCCGGGCCGGCCGGGGCTCACTGCTGCACGGGCAGCTCCTCGCTGAGGGCTCCGCTGGGCCTCCAGCGCCCTGTGCAGAGCCAGCCGTGCTGTGGGATTTCACTTGGGGGAAGTCCAGCCTTACAGAAACAGCAGGTTCGGTTTTGGGAAGGGACAGACCCTCCGGAGCTACGGAGCAGTGTGGGAACAGTTCTGTCGCTTTTATTCCCACTGAGCAGGCCTGTTCCCCCAAGCAGGCCCAAACACTTACATGAACTCTGTATAAATAAGGTTATAAAGCTACTAATGTTCTTTAACTACAAAGAGATAATACCAACCATGAAACCTGAGCGGCTTTTTCTTGTCTCCTGCACATATGAAGGATGGCATTAAAAGAGATTAGTTTAAACCACTTGCAATTTCCTTTATGCAATAAAAGATTTTCTTTGCTCGGAATTTTCCTATTTATGGTGTGTATTTGGACTCAGTATAGCATAATACTTTCCTCAGTATCCCTGCTTTTAACGATGCTCGCAGCATTTGAGCCATTCATCAAATTTGACAACTGAAACAGCTAGGAGTTAATGGGAGCATGAGCAGTTTGACAAACACAGTCTATTTGACAAGGCTGAGGTCAGGACTAAAAGAACTGCTCTTGGTTAAATAAATAGAAAAGCAACAAAGTAAAGCAAAATCTCTGCAGCCATTTATCAACTTTAAAAGCCTTTTTGTTATAAGAAACATTAAGTGAAGCTGCACACAGAGATGGGAATTAAAGGGGGTTGGAAGAATTCAGCTGGCTTCTTTTTTAAGTGAAATTAAAAAGCTCAGTTAAAACTGAGGGATTATGTCCATAAAGCTGACGTGCAGCTACATAATACCTAAACCTACACTTTAGAGCTGTCTGCTTCTGTACTGACTTAGTATTTTAAAGAACAGGCTTTTCCTAGATAACAGATTGATTCAGGTGGCACTGAAAGTAGAACAGTATCACGAGAGACGGCTTTGCTGACGTCTGCAGAGCCGCAGAGCACTGTGTGGGCATGTTCAGGAGCACGCCTAAGACTCCATCCATCCATTGCTGCTCCCATTACAAGTTTACCTGATAGCAACCTGAGCAAGGGGCCTTCCACAGAGTCTGCGAAGTATCAGAGCTTTGCCTATAGGAAATTCCTGGATGTCAAATGACTCCTGGAAGCTGATAATTAGTGCAGCCACTAACTTCCGGGCTTTGCTTGGTTCATGGACTTTTTTTTTTTTTTTTTGACTTGGGGAGGTTGGTTTGGGTTCATCTGTTTTTTCCTCTGTCCAAGACCCTGAACAGAGGTTCAGGAAAGGTTCTGAAGGTTCTAGGAAAGATAGAAACACTGAATCTCCCTGAGTAAAATGTCTTTGAAAGTATGCAGCACACTTAGAAAATACAGGATAATTTATCCTTTTTTTTTTTTTTTTTTAAATGAAGTGCACCTTGGCAAGCAAAATCAAATCCTTACTATTCTGGGTTTAGTCTTGCATTCTATATACCAGAATTGGTCTCCGGGCATTATTGTGCTGAGTTTAAGGAGAACAAGACTGACCTTCCTCTGATTCAGCATTCCTGCTCTTTAAATTTGGGAGTGTTATTATTCTCATGATGAGACAATACAAATTTGAGCACTGAGAAATTCTTGGATATTATAGTTGTGCAGAATATTTTCTAATCATTTGCCTACCATTGCTTCATGTAATCTTTTCTATCACTGTCCAGAAACCACCAGTACCACTAGGGAGTTTCCATCAGAAGCAAGTAATCTGGCAAAGCTCAGTACACTTTTGCAGTCCTAAATGTTTCAGGAAAGGTCTTTATGGGTTTAGGCTGGACATGTTGCCAGATGAAAAAAATTCCTTTTTTTTTTCTGGGACTTCTCCATCCTTTCTTCTGCTTTAATGCTTTTTATGACTATTGGCACTTGGGAGATAATAAAGAAAAAAGGCATGCATCGAGGCACAAAGACAGCAGAATGAATATGAATAGTTTAAAATTTACAGATTAATTTGGTGCATCTTGTTTTGCTAATAACTTTTCATTTTTTCTTTCATAGAGCAATTTGTACATCTAAATAATATACTTAACAACTCCTATTGCTGCTGGAAAATAATGAAAGTCTTCTTTTCCTGGAAGTGATTGATTATAGTCTGGATAAATGAAATAATTTTCCCTCTTCTCTTCTCATTATGCTTGGAGCAAAACACCCATTACAGGAGTACTGTGCAGCCATTTGGAGCTAGGAAATGTATTCCATTTAGCCTGTCAAACACAGTTTAATTCCTGTTTTAACTCTGCCTCTTTTCCAAACCTCTTTTTCAAGACTACACTAATATAACCTAATTTTGACAGAGCATTCTGGACTCTGGGCAGCTCTGACTCTTGAGCTCTTTTCCATCTGGAATGGGTTTTTCATCTGCTTAATACCAGAGCTTTCTGGTTTGTTTGGTTTAGTTGTTTTGCAATATACAACTTACAGTCATCTTATAAAATAATTTATAGCACCCATTTGGCCTCCTTTTTGGAACTTTCTATTTGGGAAAGAAAATAAAAAATAATCAAAGCAAGCTCAACCCTAGTTTTCCTTTTAATAAAAATGTTTTTACCCAAAATACTGGCATGGATATCTGAAGATTGCACTCTCCTTTCCAATGTCAACAACACAATGGACACAATCATTACTTTGTGTCATGGCTACATTGTATTTGGGGGCTTCCTTTTCTGTGTTGAAAACTATAAAAATATGATAAAAATGTTCAGTGTGACAAAAATTTAGTGATGGGATT
This sequence comes from Vireo altiloquus, assembly GCA_013396875.1. Taxonomy (NCBI): domain Eukaryota; kingdom Metazoa; phylum Chordata; class Aves; order Passeriformes; family Vireonidae; genus Vireo; species Vireo altiloquus. The sequence continues at coordinate 137,643 of VZRF01004505.1, forward strand.
GTATCTAATCTTCAGTAAGTGGGATCCTGGAACAGAGCACAAGAAGAGTAACCCTAATTTTAATATTAAACTTCATGGGTTCATGTAGAATAGATAGAAATTGCATTATTAACATATTTTTTACTCATGGAATCACATAATAGCGAGGTCTGGATTCAAAGATTTGAGATTTTTTACAGTCTCATATCTCTTGCAAATGTTTTATGGATGGAATTATTTCTCAGTGCTATAGAAAGAAAATACCATTTCACAAAGGTGGGTTTGTTATCTACTTGAACATTGGCAAGCTTTTTTTGTTTTTGAAATTCTGTGATCAGCATTGTGCTAAACTGCTTAAGGAAATCAACCCCATTCATGTTTTTTGCCCTCTTTTCTTAACCAAATTGAGTTGGTGCTGGGAGATTTTCACTGCAACAATAAAAGTCTTCTCTTTAGTTTAGTCTTGGGAAGTGGAGGCTAGGATCAAGAATCTACTTTCACCTTACATTATGATTGCAAGCAAATAATAATACTAAAAATAATATTAGCAAAGGCATCATTAGAGGTGGTGGTGTTTCTCAATAGCTGGTATACAAGAAAGACCCCTGAATAAAAAGCAGTCTACACGAGGCACAAAGAGTAAGAGAGATGGAAGGACAGAGCAGTTTGGGAGAGTCCCCAGGGTAGGATTGTCAGACCCTTAAACTGTCCCCAAATCAGGAATTAAGAAAATATATGAGGTATAAAATATGAAGTGTTCTGGTTCTCAGGAAGCACTATTACAATTTTTGTTGTATTTTACTTTAGGAATAGTAATTCAGTACACATCAAACACACTGGTTGCTATCTCTATAATTTAGCGCATTAGTAGAAAATACTACCTTTGTGCCAGATTAGGTAATGCTGAGTAATAAATCTTCTTTTTAAGCTATGTGTCCGTATGTGTACTTTTTCACTGAGAGAAACCATAAAGTAAATTTCCTGGACTGTTACTGATCTCCTAACAACTACACACACTGCTACATTAGAAGCTTTTACTGTCCATGCTGCACAGGCCACAGAGCTGCATTCAAGTCAGGCATCTCTCTTGTCAATCTTACTACTATTTATTATTATTAAAGTCCCAGCTATGTGCTGGGTCTTGTCACACTGCTAACAGTGGCAGCCCTGTCCCACATTTAAGAAGCCCTCTGAGTTTCAATTTTACTAAAACATCTAAGTCACATAGAGCAGGTAACCACAGACACTCCGCTGGCTAAATCTTTTCAAAATTGGGGTGTGAAAGACAAGTGAAGTTATAAAAAGAAACAATTTAATAGATGAAAAGAAAGCAAATGCTTGCTTTCTTTTGGGATTTTATTTTGCCTTTTTTTTCTTTTCTTTTGGTTTGTTTGGGTATTATTTCCTGCAGGACAGGCCACAGATTAGGATTTTACTCAATAGGGACAGAATAATGTCCACTGCTTGTTATTGCCCCTCACTGTCTCTAGGTAGCATGGATGGACTGAGTCTTCAAATGGGATGTGAATATGTCACATATAAATGAGAGGGACTGCACACACATGTTTTCTCTGAAATTGTCACAGAGATGAAATTCTTCTAGGTAGGCAAGGATATATGATTACAGATATCTTGAAGGCTGCAAGCAAATGAATGGAAGGCTTTCCTGATCAAACTTTCAGCCCAGTTTACCTAGTTTCTGTGGCAAGTTACACTGTGATCTCTCCTTTTTCATCAAAACATGATTGGATAGGTCTATCAGTATTTGACTCATCTAGGTATTAACAATATTTCAGTATTTTCCACAGAAAATGAAATTATTAAAGATTTAAATGATGGGGTGACATTTAAAGTGCAGTGACCCTGCTCTTTTTATGACAGCAGGCAGAGAGAGCTTTTTATCAGAGTTTCTACGCAGTTGCAAGAAATTATTTGCTTTAGCCTCAAAATATTTTGTAGCTAGAAATTTTCAGCCAGACTTCTGTAATTTTATAACTTAATTATGGTTGCCTTCATAGAAAAAGAAACGTTTATTAAATGAGTTAGACATTGATTCACTTAATGTAAAAATTTACATAGAAATTAGTGATTTGAGATGGTAATCACTTCCCCCTCCTTAATCTATTCTGTTGGGTCAATTAATGTGGTCATTAGAGACTACTTGCCCTTTCAGCCAGCTCTGAGCAAGACCAGAGCAAAACCAGGCTGCAGTAAAAGATATTCTGCAAGGGTGCTGGCACTTGGGTTGTGTGTTAGAGCTCTGAAACCTTTCTTAATGTACTGCAGATGTTACTAAGCTTTGAGCCTTTTAGCTATGTTTTCGTTTACTGTTTAGGTGGTCACAGTGTTGCCAAGAGAGCTTTTGAATCAGCTTCATATAAGAATTAATTATATAAATTCATACAGAAGTAACTGAAAAGACTTAAAGAGTCAAATTATCGACTGAAGGCATTCTATCCTGAGTTCAGTATCCTGAGTTCAGCAGCTAAACCAACAGACAGGAGTCAGTCCATCCACCTTAGCAAACAGTTTTTATTTGTGTGCCAAAATCGTCACTGCTGGTTAACCCACTGAGGCGTTTGGCTGGAAGAGAAGAACTGTTACAACTGGGGTCTCCAGAGTCAGTCACAAAACAGATGTTCCAGACATACTGAAAAATAGTAAAGACTCATAAAAGCTTCATTTTCCTTGTTCTCAAGCCTTTCCAGTCAGAGAAAACTGTGCTTACTGTATTTCTACTGATATTTGTATTTTTTTAATTCAGCTCTCAGCCTTCATAGCTGTTGTCCTTAGGAGTAGGGAAGTGAGAGTGCATGAGATGCCAAAAACACTGGCACAAAAATTTTACCAAACACAGCTTCTTCTTTGAGTGTTAGATGGAAGTGTGACTGCATTTTGCCTGTAACTGCAAACACTGCTAAGAAATCTTATATTGAACTCAGTGGAACCTTTTCTCCATTTTACACTCCAGGGCACTGCTGATGTTCAAACTACTGTCCCTGTTCTTTTGTGATGCCAGGCAGTCCCCAGAGGTTATGGCTACTATTGCTTAAATCAGGCTCATTTGAAAGGAGTGAATTCAAACACCAATAACCTGAGCAAACACTGAAGGGAACGTTAGAAAACATCTAGGAAAAAATGAAAAAAGATGCTAAAAATGTATTGTGCCTAATTCTGTTAATTAGATAGGCTACTGGGCTCATTCTTCTGATTATTTTTCTTACAAGGGAGAGGAGTATCAGATGGAAGGAGAAAGTGACTCTAATCCAGAGGAACATTCTAGTGAACACCTCCAAAGTATCTGACTATAAGTATTAATGAGGATATCCTTGAGAGAATGACACAATATAAGACTTGGGGTCTGCTTCAAGCTCTGCCTTCAACTTCATCCAGTTAAAATAGTAAGTTTTTACCTACAACCCAGCTCTGATTTTGTGTAAAGGACTGTACAAGTTGCAAAGAAAGGAAGAAATCAAGTCCTGATAGTGTAAATAGAAGTATGACCCTTCAAAACAACAAAAAATGTGGACTTAATCTTATATACTTGCCTGTTCAGTAAGAAATACAGAATTAAATCTATATTAAGAAAGAAATTAGCTACCAATCTAAATTTGCATATGTGTATTCATATGAGAGAGACCATATATATCATGTACACAGGCTATAAAAATAGTCTACAAATAATTTGCAATCCAGCCTGCAATCTCCTGCCACATATGAAAGTCAGATCAGTGTTAACTCAATGGTCAAAACTGTGTTGGAAGAGTAAATACCAGATTTTCTTATGTCAATTATATGCCTTGGTCATGTAAGATCACCCCAGCACTAGAACTGAACGAAATACTAGTACAAGAATGTTTTATGCCATATCTCAAACCACTAGTACAAAAGAGTGTAATTTATCAGATCCAAAGGAAAACACTCTCTGACAGAGCCAAAAGTCCTACTATTCATTACATATCTAAAGGCTACTGATCAATAGAGAGCACTATGCTCTTTCATTCAATAGGTTCAAGCTTAACTGATTTTCACGGCTTCTTGACTGCTTTTATGACTAACAAGGCATGATCCACATAGTGCTTTGTCACCGATTTGCAAATAATCTAATAAAGTGACAGTAATAAATCACAAGTATCATTAATAAACCACCATCAAACAAAGCAGCACACTGAAAACAATGTGGAAAATGCACAGATAATTCTCCAACTACTTTGGGGAGTAAACAGGCTAAACACACAGTACTACTTAAGAGCTGTGAGTTCAATTCATAGTAAACATATACATCTGAGCTGTTAGAGATTTCCTATCACAGTTGGTAAATACTGCTTCCATGTTTCTTCAGGCCAGGTTCACAGGCGGAAAAAAAAGAAGAGAAACAGAAAAAGGAGAAGAGATGAGAGAAAACAAAAATCAAATTGAGTAAACCAATGCTTGGAATGCAAGAATATAATCTGCTTGGTGATGCCTATATGCTGTTAAAATAACATTTTATGCCTGTTTACTTTATAATTTTGTACCTCATAAATACCTACAGTAGCTAAAACTGTCAGTGGTGCCACTTCAAAGGGCAGTGGCCCTAGGAACAAGATCTTTGAGGTTTGGCCTAGCCACAGTGTGGTTAAAATTATGACAATGTTTCTTTAAATCTAAAATCTAGCTGGCATAAATCCATGAAAAGCACACATACCTTCAAATGCAAAATTCAGGATTCATTTACTTACCCTTCAGGTGTGGATTTAGTGAAAGCTGGGCATTTAACATGGTAACAAGCTTCCACAGACTTCATAGAAAAATCCAGCTCCAAGATACATACAGCAGAAGCAAAGCAGTCATTTTGACTCCATCATCTCTACAAAAACTGCAAATACAAATAGCAAGTATTTACTTGAGGTGGAATCCTAGAAACACAAACTTGTAGCTGTCACACAAGTTATGGTTGGGGTGAATGCTAGACCTTGGTAGCACTTTCCTCTATAGTGAATAGAAAATCAAATTACTTAGCTCTGGACCATTTTGAATTAAAAACTAAAAAATGTACTTATTTCGCTTTTAGTTCCCAAATTTAGCAGAGAAGTGGTAAAATTACAAGAGAAAGTCAGCTTCACTGGAGTTTTTGCCCTGACTAAAGGTTTTGTAAATACCACAAGAAAGGTTTTGCCTACGTTATTTTCAATTCAGCATTTTAAGGCTTTACTTCTGATAAAAGGATCATCTGAATTCTTGAACATGAATCAAATTCCAATTAAAATCTTCAGGTGCTTTTCAACCACTTCTCTGGTGATCCTTGAGCAAATAAATGTTTGTGTCAGTGGTTTGAGGAAAAATACATGATTAGAGCCCGTACTAAAACCATCTTTCCTCTCAGCCTCGGAAACAAACTTTGATTCAATACTAATAGCCATGGAAAAAAAATAAATTAGGTGGTGGCTAATAGCAGAGTGAATAAGGGTTTTCTCTCCGAAGATCAGAGGACTAGACCTTGGTTTGTTACAGCAAAGGGACAGGTATTACAGATGGTTATTTACAGGCAAAACTCCCAGACTCCAAGGTAAACCATTCCCTTTTCATCTCTTTCGGAAAAATACAAGTCCTAAATAAATACTTAGTGCTTTTCTTTTAAGGTGGTGAGGAAGAACCGAGGAGGAGCTGAGGGTCATAAGGAAACCACTGAGGTGGAGGCAGGAGAGAAGGCAGGAGAGGAGCTCCCAGCAAGCCCTTCTGGCACCTTGGAAAGCCCAGCTCCTCTCTGCAGCAGCCTGAAACAGCAACTGATGTCCTCAGCAGCTACCACATCCCATTGTCCACGTCTGGGAGTTTTAAATGGGTGTCTGTGGAGTTCTATTTAGAATACCAACACACTGAGACAGCAGTGAGAGAGGTGGGAGAGGGGCTTTCCCCTCCCCGGAAAATGCTGTGGTATGTAGGGCCACAGCAGCCCTTCCCACAGCCATGAAATGCACCTCAGTATCTATGCATACATTTAAGGAAAGCAAAATACTTTTGCCAAATTTATTGCTTCTAGATACTTTGAATTTTACCAAAAGAAATTATGGATCAAAATTCTTGAGAGAAAATTAATTGATATGAAAAGAGAAAAGAAAACTCATTCATTAAAAAAAAAAATAAAAAGAAAAAGAAAAAAAGGAGATCCTGAGGAAGTTAGTGTTTACAAAACAAACCTGAAGCTTAAAGTCAAAGTGTGACCATCACATCTCTTCTTCAGCATGTGATTTTGTTATTTTTTATTCAGAGGTCACTCTGTAGTTTAAATGTGACTTCACCTTTTGGGCAGAGACAGCCCTGGGGGCCAGATACTCAGCTGAACAACAGATAGAATATCCACGTGGAAGTGGATATTTATAAAACTGCTAAAATGTCTAAAAACACTTGAGGCTAGAGTTAGGTTGCCTAGTGACATTTGCCCTGCACATACCTCCTATACAATCATTTGTTTTAAAACAGTGTCCTTCATTAGTTTAGTTATTCACTTAAGCCAAGGAATTACTGCTTTTCTTAATGCTTATATATCTACAATATATCTGCAAACGAGTAAAGAGCCTCCAAAACCTGAGGTCTTTTCTTCTCAGGATGAACCCCTTCACAGATGCTTTTGATTGCAATTACAGTCATCTCTCCTTTTTCCTACTTTCTTACACTTGTCCTTTTCCCTTTAACAAAAGTTTAGAGGTGATGTCTTTGCACTTCCCACTGCAAGACAACCCTTCCCAACATCTACCATTTAGGTACATCTACCTACATCTACATTTAGGCAGGCCTAAAGTATAAAAAGAAACTAACTTGTTCCTCCTGTGCAGAAGACAATACGGGAATGAGAGCTAATTTAAGCAATCTCATCTCCTTTCCCTGCTTGAGTTTCAACACGGGGCTTTGATGTTTCCTGCCCAGCTCCTTGCCCAGGGCATCCCCCGATGCGCGGCAGCCGGAGAGGGGCAGGGCTCAGCGCCCGGAGCTGCGGCAGCACAGCCTTGCCCTCTCTCATCTCCGCCCCAGCGCCCGGCGTGCCGCCAGCTTTGCTCCGGGGTGACACTCGCCCCTTTAGGGGCCCGCACAAGGCTCACCGCGCTGTTTAACCCCACGGTCACGGCAGGGAAAGCCGGGGGTCCTCGGAGAGCCGGCGGCGAAGCCGAGCCCCTGACCCTCCTGCCCCGTGACAGCGCAGCACTCGGCGGCTGCTCTGGCTCCAATTAAGTCAGCGTGGAGGGGGATTTGAGAGGAGGTATGGGGAGGGTCTGCTGGACCCACCCTCCTGTGGCTGCGCTGGAAATTAATTCCCACATATGTGCTGCAGATGGGCCACAGTCCCTTTTCCAGGCTGCAGCCTGCAAATAAACTTAGTAGCAGCTGGGGAGGGGAACCAACAGAGCCTCATGTGCTTTAATGGGTTCTGTGTTTCTGCGTATGGGAGTATTCCCTCCCCTCTCTAACCCATACAAATCCTTCTGTAAAGTCCCATAAACAAAGCTGCGGATATAATTTTGAATGAGAAACTTGCCACCAGGGAAAACGGTGGTCAGGAAAACACAACATACCTTTTTCTCCAAGAGGGTGTTTTGGTGTGTTTTCATAGATTAAAACCAGATTTGGCTGGTTTGAGCAAGCAGGCAAACTTCTGACCTTTTTTCACATAATAAACCACCCCCCTCCACCCAGCCCCAGTACCTAACCTGTCCTAAAATAGCCGAGTGGAGCATGGAGCCTGTGAGGGAAGCCGGCCTCATTGCCAGGTGCTGATGTTTGTCAGCACAGCACGGACATGTCCACCTCCGAGACCTTGTGCCCTGGTCTCGATCCAATAAAGCAGTCAAATTTAGCTTTAAGCCTGTGATTAGCTTTATGTTTTCAGGAACTGGTCTTCAGTGAGACCTGAAATCAAACATTTACAGGAATGCTTCTCTGGATCAGCCCGGTAGTGTTCAGTACTTGCTGGTTTGAGATGCCAGTATGCACCAGAAAGGGTTGTGGCTGAGAGACCAGGGAAATTTTAAAGCAAAGCATGATTTTTAAAGTTCCACATGGAGTTCAAAGTTAGAGAAATCTGCATGATTCTATTAAGTTTAGCCAAGCAAAATCAAGTTGAAGAAAACTTCATATTTCCAAACCTGCACTCAAATGCAATCTGTGTGCCTTTTTTGTTCACTAAATAAATGCAGTGAGATAAACACGATGACTTCTTTTCAGAGGCTTCTGTGCTCAGTAACTTTTGAACCTGGAGTTAAACAGATAATGCAAAAGATGAGGTACCTAAATTATTTGAAAAGTTGTTTTTAGACAAACTGGCTGCCCTGTAGCAGAGGCTCTAACAAAACATGAGCAGCAGGGTACATCCATGCACATGCCTGCAGATGTGGGCCGGTAGGGAGAGAAGACAGAGGTCTGGAGTGTTTGCACTGCCAGCCCTTCTGGGACAGACCACATTTTTCTCCTTAATGCATTCAATTTCCGGCAACAAAGAGCACATGGGTAGATTTTAGGTGGTGTGTACATGGTTGCCAAGCAGATCACACTTCAGTTTCTTACTCAAGAGAGTAGACAAATTTGCAAGCATCATCCTTCTACTGTACTAGATTAATGTAACAAGCTTCAACTTCTTTTATTTTTTCAAGATGTAAATGTAGCAAAGAGGTTATTGATAGAAATGCAGAAAGAGTAGTAAAAGATAGAAACCATTTGTTGTCTAGATTTTCTCAGAAAATAATTAATCACTGTAAATTTTACCTATTTAATCAAGCATCAGTAATAGTCTCCCTGATGATTATGACCCTGCTGGAAAAATCACATCATTGCCCACATTAATTCTCTGTATTTTCTCTTTTAGCATTAAATTAAGAAGCCAAAAATTTTAATTTTACAGCGTCTCTCAGTGGTCTATAAAGTAAGAGTAGAACAAAATTGATTATCCAACTTTTTGTCTGGTACTTTGGAAAAATTTAAACAAAAGAATAGGAAAGGATGAAACAAAAAACAACCCTCCCCCCCAAAATCAAACAAATGTAGTGAAAAACAAACAAACACAAAACATGTTAAGGTAGTACAGAATCTAGGGCCAGGAAGTCATCTCTGTCCCACAGAATTTTTGGTTTTTCCTTCTTTTCCTAATTTTAAAACCCATTTGGGGTTTTCTACGTACACGGGCCAGTGTGTGTGAGGATGGCAGTGAAATACAAAAGGGCTGATGAACAGGCTCTTTTGAAGCCATAACTACTCAGCTCTTTTCTGCTTGCTTTGGCTGTCGGAGCTGTGGTAGGTGTTTCCCATTTCTAGTCTTCACTACTTTATTATGTTTGGGTTGCATGTCAGAAATATTTCAGATGCTGTGGATGGAGCCTTCCTCTTGGTCCAAGGAAGAAGAGGTTCCAGTGTCCTATGGATTTCCCCTGTGCTGATCAGAGAGAGACTTCACCTACTAGTAAAAGGCTTACCTGTGATGCTGGTGTTGGTGCTTCCACTGGCTGCTGTAGCCTGGAGCAGAGACCTGTGAGCCTGAGTTCTGTGAGACTTCAAAATTAAAAAAAAAAAAGAAAGAAAAGTCTAAGACTCTCAGATTTGATGGTTGATAAAAACAGATCTTTCCATTTAAATCTGTAAAAACTACCCTTCTCCTGGCCACTGCCCCTTGGAAGTCAAAGGTACGTAATGCTCAGCAAAACCTGTCCAGGATTTGTCCCTGGTGGCCTCACTTCAGGACAAGAGTCTTACTGTAACACACTTCAGCACAAAATTTACTCCCCACCTCATGCTTGTTGAAGAGCTTGCAATTCACATTTTTAATTATTACTTATTAAAACTGCCTACAGAAAACCCTTTGAAGAAGTGACCACACCAATGCTAGACTTCTGACATGAAAATATGAGCTTAAAAATGGAGGGAAAGGAGTCCATTTTACGGTGGCTTCCCACATCTGATAGCTTGTTGTCTGGTTCACATTGACACACCTTGCCACCACAGAGATGGGTCTGCCCAGCAAAGCCAGAGTATTGAGTATTAGGATTGTTTGCAACCCTCTGCAGCCCTACAAAGCAGCCTAAAAACCCCAGCTGGCTTTTATTTTTTTGGTAAGATGTACCACAGTGAGAGTAAACACTGCAAGTGCTGGAAGCTGAGGTTAGAATTCAGAACGATTTGGGGATGTCAGTGCTCACACTGTGCCTGCCACGCTTGATGGGGACCTCCTCAGGAGGGGCTGCTGCTAGTATCTGCATTTCACTTTCAAACACACATTGCATGTTTTAAACATTCTCTTCTGGCCCTTATTATGCTCGTGCTTGGCTAAAAAGCTTTCCATGTGTTTTAAAAATGAGAGGGGAAAAAAGGCATTGCCCCTCTATATCTCCATGCTGTAGCCCTAACTGGCCTGACTGCCCTGCATCTACTTCCCTCTGATTAAAGGCAGCAACACATGTTAATTAAATACAACTCTCTTTTCCTTCCCACCTTTTCCCATTTCCCCTTCCATCTACTGTCTTTATTTGGTTTTATATTCTTTTATTTTCTCTTTCATTTCTGCCTGTGATTTTTTTTTCCATCTCTTTCTCTCCGTGCTCTCTGCTTTCATTTTACCTTTCTATCACTCTTTTTTTTTTTCTCTCTGGCTTTTTAACTGGCCCTATCTCTTTCCCACTTTCCTATTTTCCATTTCTGTTTTCAGTATTGTATTTTAGAAAATAGTATTTTGCTCAACTTCTTCATTTTTTCTCTGTAACAAACTAGGTTAAATTCCTGCTCTTTTCCTGCAGGGTAAAAAAAAGACAGTGAAAAGTTAGTGGAAAGATGAAGAACGTGGAGATGATGTGTCAATGAAAAATACTGGGTTAGCTCACTACTCATGTAGATAGTGTCTAACACCAGTTTTCTGCAAAAGCCATCTTTCCAACATAACAATTCTTGTGTTTAGTTTTGAGCCAGTCAGCAGCTATTTCTTAAAGTATCCTGGAAACACCTTATAATTCATACAGGTAGAACAATTTTGTTTTCTCTGGGCTGTTTCCTCCCAATTCAGTTATAACTGCAGACCAAATTTGGAAGCATTATTTGTGGCATACAGTATCTAGTGTGGAAGTTTGTTTAGGACATTGATAACCCTCAAGTACACTGTATAGGAATTATGAACTACCTTAGCTATGATTTAGAGCTATTTCCTTCCTAAATAGAACAGTAAATGGTTTCTGTTACTGCTACAAACTCCAGAATACAACAGGAGGCATAGAACCACTAGTTCATCCTTGATATGCTTTTTTCATCTTTCACGATGCCAAAAGCTGTTTTGGCTCCATGCTGTTCTCTTCAATGAAATTTCACAGACACTTGTGTTTTGAGCAGGGATGGGTAGTCATCAAGTGTTTTAACTGAGGGTATCATTAGCACTGCAAAATCAACAAGTAATTTCGCTACAATCTGCTTTCTTGACAAACGTCCACTTCACCTGAGGCATCAGAGAAAATAATTCAAGAAGCTGTAGTTCATGTGGGATCTTGCCCCCTGAGGTACTTCTAAGCCTGTCTCCTTGTGTAGCCTGTCCTTTCTTTCCCAGGTGATACCTCCTGGTAGCAGCATTTCACCTGGGTTTCACTGGGGGAGCCCACTAAATGTAACCATGGAAATTCAATTGCTTTAAACTGTTTAAACTAAACTGTGGCTCAAAGCAGAGACCACCAAGGGCAGCTTTGTCTGGTTTAGAGGAGCTGGCTTGTAAAATCACAGCCGTTTCCCAAACCAGCTGTTAAACCCACAGACAGCAAATTTAGATCTGCATTAGAGAGCCTTCCTTTGTGAGTGCTGTGCCTCCTCCACTTGTTTAGAGATGGTGAGGATCAAACCCTATGTGAACATGCACTTGGGGGAAAGGAGGAACTGCCTTGCTGGGTCCCTGTTCCTGACCCGCATCCATGTCTTCTGGCCTCACTCTTGAAAACAGTGGATGGTTCTTGGGCAGCAACACTCCCAACCAAAGCGGTTCAAAGCTGCTGAGAGACTGGAGACAAGAAATTTTTGAAGTTGCCTGTTTGTTGGTCACAAGCAATAACAATACATTCTTAGGGTTTACTCAGCTTCCACAGAACTCCCAACTTTGACATTAACTTGACTGAGATCAGAATTTAACATTACTTTATAAATAAGCAATAATTCAATTGCCTCCTCCTTCTCCTCTTCACCATAACATGCATCTAATCACAGTACTGATAAACTGCAATTAAAAAATGTTGCAATACAAATTCATAGGCACCTGACGTTAGGAAATACAAAATTTTTACTGAAATAATTCAGAAGTATGGAACAGAATAAAATGACTGTCAGTTCTTCCATATGCTCTTGTTCAGGCAGGTTAAGAACTGTCATTTTGAAGTATTCCAAAGGAAATCATAGCACTAGACTTGCTTTTTTAGGTTGATAGACATTTGTGTTTTAATTTTTACCCTCTGATGTGTGTTAGTAGCCAATAAATGAAATAGAAATATTTCCAATTAATTTTCTTTTTAATCTACTTATCTCCTACTTATCTCCTTGCTACTATGAAGTAAATTCAGATCAAATATGGTGCAGAGGCACAGCAACATAATAAAGCATTGCCAAGCATAACAAGCTTCCTTTCAAGGTACATTTTTCTTTAGTGACTTTTCTGCAGCCAAGAATAAAATTAAAAGAATGGGAGAAAGACAGAGAGGAGGAATTAGCACATTTGACTCAAGTATAAGCAACCCACAAAATATGTTACTAATCAGGCAGATTCCCATCATCCTACTTATCATCTTGGGCCAGATTGCATGTGGTTTTTCCCCAGATGTGCAGGATACAGAGGAAGATGTTCTAGGACTACACACAACAGCAAGTCTTTGAGGACATACAAGCGGGACCTACAAACCACCCTGGCAAAGGCTGTAACTCTGTGCTGCGTTTCACACAGCACACAATTAAGTTGCAGTACTCACTGATACTGGGTGCTACAGGGATCAGATTGGATTCAGAGAAGGATCAGAACACTTGGAGATGATGGATCTGTTACTGGGTATTACCCATAATGGCCAAGATACATCTATTTTAGAAATTTCCTCAAATGTTGACACAATCTGAAAAGACACTCCAGGGAGGAAACACAGGTTATATGATCTGGTCTTAAATTTTTCCCAAAGTACCATGCAACTGCAGCAAGGGGACATGGGGCCAGATGGGCTGTTGGTCAGACCTAGCTCTGTGTCTAAGTAGAATAAATCAATTAGTCTTTTGTTTGTTTATTGTCTGCATTTTCTCACTGCCATTTCAGATTGCTCTCCCGTCTTGCTCTGGTGTGGAAAAGATTTTGCTATCAGTAAGGGGTTATCAGTTCTTTATCAGTTAGCTATCAAGGGTTATCATGCATGGGCCAGAACCTTTGATGAAGACAAGAGAGCTTTACCAGAAGAGCCTCTGAAACAATAGTGATATATGTGGGTTGGACCCAATTTTTTTTTCTTTTAAATTTATTTTTTTTTATTTTTAGATGCAGATGTCAGTGACTTTCTTTTAAAACTCCCTACATACTTTTCCTCACAAATTTAAAGAAATAAAGTGACTGGACAGCATTCATTTTAAATTCTCAACATTGAGAGGACTGAAAGCTTTTGCAGAAGCTCTTTAAAGTTTATGTTGTTCCCTATTATAACTGCTAATACTACATGATTGGCTTGTTAATATAGCTAACACACCAGCAGCATTCACATTAATTTTCACCTTTTACTGTGTAACGGTAGTGCTATTTATTAGCCAGACAGCCCATTTTTAGTAATGTTATAGGAACAGAGTGTGCATTACACAACAGAACTAGGTTACACCTGCAGCTGACCATTTCTATATTTATGGCTGTCTGACATCTGTAATGAATGGTAAATGGAAAATATTTGTTTTTTACTTTGGCTCAGTAATTTTTTTTTTCATGTTTTAAAAATAAAAGTGAAGTGAAATACCTGGCATTAATTAGGGATTTTAAATATCTTCAAGTCTCTTGCCAAGATGCCCTGGAGAAACAGAACAGGTCCTTAGGGCAGTGCACAGGAAAGAAATCGTTAGCCAGCCCCAACCACCACTGGAAAACTTGACTGAAAAAGCACAGATTGCATTACAGTTCAATTTGTAATCACATCCAGCCCCTTTCACTTCAAGTCTCAAGTACTAAGGCCCCTCATTATACAGGTATAACTTTAAGATGGGGAAGTTACCATGTATTTCTAACAGAAGATCAAATATTTTTCAAACTTTATGATGAGCTGGTGGGCTTGAATGACGTTAGGTAATTCCTGATGTAATGTTTCATCTCACAGTTGTGATCTAATTATTATGCAGATACATATTCTGGAGAATCTATTTTTCTCCTTTCTCCCTCAATCATGCAACCATTTCAGTTATGATAAAAAGAAATCCCTTGCAAACCAAATAAAATTTGGGATGAAACTGTCCATAGTACCAAATTCTTATCACTTAGAGATTTGAGAATTCCTGTTTAATTGTAGCAGTATTTATGTGGCTGATCACTGAAAGGCCTGACTGAAGAGATACAGGAATTTTAATAGGATTTTTTAAAATAGGATTTTAAAAGAAATTAAAAGAATTAAAGGAATTTTAAAAGAATTTTTAAAGAATAGGATTTAAAAAAAAAAAAAACAACCCAGATGCAATTGCCTGCACCACACTCAAAGATAAAGGAAATACATATTGAGATACACTTTTTTGGAGAATGCAATGACAAGAGCCAAAATAACCAATTGTCACAAAGCTGGAAACATGGACAGTAAGTAGTCTGAGAATAATGAACAATGTCCATGGTCTCCTTCTCTCCTGGGATCAGATCTTTTTGTTTTATCTTAAGGAATCTTTGATCAGGTACAAACACAATGATTCTCAGATTTTAGGGAAAAATCATATTGTCTTAAGTTGCACAAAATTATTTTCTTATTCTTAGACAGGGACTTGGTACCAAAACTTGGCTTGTAGGCTCTCTTCTGGTCCACAGAAGGGTAAAATATCCCAGTGAAAACAGCCACAGTGAACATGGCTTTCATGAGGAGAAGTACAAAGGCTTTCTCACGAAGCACTTTGTTTTTCCTGTTGCACTACATTTGGTCAGCTGCAGGTAAAAGCAGTTCAGGGAGGCCGGAACGAGTTTTCTCCACTCTGCTGGAGAGAACTCAAAACACTTGAATTCAATGGAATTCAAACCAGCTCTCCAGCATCAGCTTTTAAAACTAATCTTTCAAATGTCTATGATCAGTTTCACTATTTGAAATGACCAAGATTTATCCTTCCTAGAGGCAAAACTAGGGGGATTTCCCATTCCCACATTCTTCTGCTATTCAGTAAAGAGCTTTGTAATCTACTGACAGGGCATCTATCACTCTCTGTAGAGATGCTGATACTACAGAGTTGGTAGGTGAATGCAATCATCAGAGTCTTTTAATTGCATAGAGATTTGGAAATATGTGAAATGAAACAGCACAGAATGAAATCTACCAACAAATCCAGATTAATTGCTCCTCAAAGCCAGTAAATTTTGCTCTTTGGATTAATGAAAGACAACAACTGACAATGTCTTGGCTGGATTTTAATTTAATTTAATTTTAATGTTCATAACCTGCATTTTTAATAACTGTTTCAGTGTGCACCATCATCTGAAGGATTTTACTGTCATTCTAATGCATGGGAAAAACATCACTTTCCATCAACTTCCTTTTCAAAACATCACATATATGTTTCCCTTTCATGTGTCTGCAGCACAGAATGGGGATTTGATAGACAAGGTATTAGCAAGGCTAATCATAATTTAATGAATGGAAACTCTGCCTTCAGTTCATTCTGACTGGGTTGGTAGTAGGGGTGGTTCTTTTGTTACTTCTTTTTGTTGTTGTTGTTGTTGAGGACATTCCTGTGGGTGCAATTAAATTGGTGCCAAATTACCTGAAATAATTTGTGGTTATTAAATAAACCAGTCTCTGATGTGGAAAGTGCATTGTTCCCTGGCATTCCAGAGGCTTCCTTTTTTTTTTCTTTTTTTTTTTTTCCACAGGAGATTGTAGCAACTGATCTGTGACAGTACTGCTTTGTGTATGCTGCCTCTTGGGTGGTGGAAGAAAAGACTAAGCCATGTCACAAAACTACACATATGATCTACAGCTGGCCTGTCACATTATGACCAAGCAAAAACAATCTCATGACTTAAAAGCTCTTTAAGGAGGCATCACTTGCAAGGTTAACTACAGTGGCTGACAAAAGAGACAAGGTGCAAACGATTACCTTGTTTCCCTGACACTGAATGAAGTAAAAGTACTGTGTTGGCTCAGCCTGATTCTCCATTGGGCATTTATTTATATTTACCTGATTTCTAGGGCTAGGCTTCTAAATTTTCTAATAATTGCCATTTCTTGTTTTACTGTAACACGAACCCTTTGCGACATCACTATCTTTGCATTCAGGTATTTGAACAACTGGTTTTTGTAACATAGGCAAAGCTCATTTGTCCATAAACACATGTTTTTATAAATTCAGATTTGAACTGATTTTTTTCCTCACAAAACCTGCCTTTCTTGGTCATTCAGTGAACAAGGTTTCCAAAACAGTAGTTCTTCATTAGTTATATGTGACAGTTGCTTAGGGTTCCTGCTGCTTGGCATTTTGAGGTTATTTAGCTATCAGGTTTCTCATTCCTTAGTGTTTTACCACTTCCAACAGATTCAACTGCAGGAATTCTGTGCTCACCACTCGACATTAGTGAGGGCAAACTGAGGTGTGTCTGCACTGGCTGGTCATCCTCTATACCAGGACTCATGTCTTCTCCCATTTGTGTCGGTCTGAGCCATGAGTAACTCAACCAATATCAAATGGCATTAAGTCAACACAAGTCTGACATTAATGAGAGAAGAACCAAAAGCCCATGTTACACCACAGTGTTTCTGGGGCAACTCCATTAGCATCAGCTATTTGAATTGGGTTTACACTAGTGCAAAAGAGAATTTAGAAAAATGCTCCACTCTTACTCATTTCACTGCTCAACAAAATGAACTGGAAAATCCCAACTAGTCTGTCAGGCTTTTTTACATTTCCCATAGGAAGTATCCGTTTTAACACAATCAATACCTTTTCTAGACACTTGTCAATCTGTTTGGCCAAACAACATTTACACAGTCAGCAAATTAGGAGGTAAAAGAAGCTAATCAGGACCTCTCCAGGTACTTTCTTTCCACAAACAATGTACAATGCTTAATTTCCTACCAGGAAATTATAACGTCTACTGAGATTTCAAGATCTGATTAGTTTCAGAGGCTCAGGTTTTTTAAAAACCTGTAATTCAAAGTAAAGGTATAAACATTACAGCCACCCTATGCCTGAAATCTGGAGAAACCTGGTTACTGAAGCCCCTTGGGGAAGAATGGGACCCTCTAGATTTTTGCAGATAAGGTATGAATAACATTCACATAAAGCTCAAAGATTGCCCAGATATGCACATTTAAAATAATTATGGTAATTAAATAGAGTTGCAAGCAGCTATAGCTCCAGGCAACATCAGTTAAATGTAAAGAGAAAACATCTTCTGCATATGTTTGTGATTTATGTAATTACATGCTTCTACAAGCTACACACCATTCACTGGCAAACAGCCATCTCTTCTTTCATTACAGTTTAGCCACAGCAAGTAACATACTTCATCTATTTGAAAAGCTCCACTTAATAATGCCACCGAGGATGTATACAACAACACTGGGGAGCGAATGTGAAAAAATTGTCATTTGGCTCTCTGTGTGTGTGTGTGTTTTAAAAATAGCTTTTTCTGGGCCTGTTTCTGACGTACATCATGAATGACTCCATTTCAGACAACTAAATTACACCTTATGTCAGTGAGAAATGAGTAAAATCCAAGGTGTGTTTCGTGTATGAGATTATGTGTTTGCTCTTGAGAATGACTGCTTTTCTCAACATAGTAATTTTTGAAAATTAAACTATACTGCGCCATTCTGAGGCAAGTCCCTACCAAATTCAGTGAGAGAAGAGCAAATGAAAATGTTACCTGAACAAAAATGGATTCAAAACTCAAGAAGCCTCCCTAGTGCATAAGCTTCCCTCTGCCAATAGAAGCACATACAAAGGATTTCCTTCATATTTTGGAGATCCAGCCTCCAGACTACCCTCACACACTTACTAGAAACTTTTAGACAAGCTTCAATTAACATTTTCAAGGCATTAAAAAGGAAAATGAGAAAGAAAAAGTAAATATTTTTTTCACATTTGATCAGAGTTCAGATTTTTTACTACTCAGTATTGAACTAGAGTCCATCAGGTTACCTGTCAAGTGCATATTTATTCAGAATAAAAGGCATCTGACTCATTCTCTTTAAACTGGTTTCATCAGACACAACTGATTTTGCAGTTGTCTCTAAAGGCTAGTTTATTTGTTCACATGAAAGAGATATACTACTGAGTACGAGACACTGTCCGAGTAGAACAATGGGTGTGTAAATGGGAGGAAATATCCTTGGTCACTAAAAATGAAATGTTGTGCCTGTAAAATCATGTATAAATTATTATAAATATTATATTATGCTTCTGCAGTTGCTGCTCCATTTAGGTGTGTCTTGAACTATTTCACATTTGAAGTCACATATAATCTCAAATTTGCCATTACGGAAAATATTTCTAAGTATACTCTGCTGTGGATGACATAGTGCCTGAGTACATAGCTAAGAGAGACATTATGCATGATATTTACAGTGTACATTATCTGGACTACAGTGTGATATCTGAGACCAAGTTGAAAATCCATTTCTGCTGCGCTTGAAAATATATAAGTTGTAAATATTTGTCCTTTCCTCAACTTTTCATTNATATCTGTTACAGCCAATCTGCATCTTCTTCTCATGCAAAAAATTATTATTCTTCTCCTAAAATCTCTGTACATCTTATTTAGCAAGCCAACATGCCTTTTTCTTATTTTTTTTTAACTCTTCAACAGATAATAATATGAAAAATTCCCCACACCATTGTCAGTAGTCGCTAGATTAGGATGGTTGAGTTGCCTGTGACAGGAAGAACCGAACCTCAGATCTTGCCCCAGTTCACCCAGACCTGAGACCTGCATCTGAATCTTGAACATTTTGGGAGTGACTAGAATTTACTCATTACCATGGGAATTAAAAACCAAAACAAAAACTAGCCAGGAAAAACCCCCAACACACAAGGCAAACCCACCTTCACTTAAGGTAATTTCTTTATAGATGTTCTTATTCCTGTGACTTCCAGATACTTTGCCAAATCTAGACTGAGTAGGAAGGAAAAGATGCAATATGAAGGCAATGCTGCCTTCCTTATTTTAGGCAACAGCTGGAGGCACAGCAGCCCAGAGGGAAAAGCAAAAAGAGANGAAAAAAACAAAACAAAAACCAGCCAGGAAAAACCCCCAACAAGGCAAACCCACCTTCAGTTAAGGTAATTTCTTTATAGATGTTCTTATTCCTGTGACTTCCAGATACTTTGCCAAATCTAGACTGAGTAGGAAGGAAAAGATGCAATATGAAGGCAATGCTGCCTTCCTTATTTTAGGCAACAGCTGGAGGCACAGCAGCCCAGAGGGAAAAGCAAAAAGAGATGCAGCAACCTGGCCTCAGCGAGGACTTGTTTTAGGAAGATGCAGAAAGCTGTGTGAAGGCAGCACTGAGGGCTGTGCTGTGGCTTGTGGGCCACAGGCCATCTTCCAAGGCCAAATTGAACAAACCCTGCTTGAAGTGCTCGGGATCAGCCATAGATATAGGAGTCACTGTTACAGTCATGTCCCTGTCCTGTGCTGGCCTGAGAATGTTGGACTAGAAACAAATGAGACTGCACCATTCTGCACACACTAGACCAAGATAATAAACTAGAAGCAGGGTGACCCAAGATATAAACCATTTTGTAGCAAGAAATACCTTTTCTTCTGTGTGTTTGCGCAGTACAAGTGCGTGACTGAGCTCTTCAGGCATTGTTACAATAAAAGAGTAACTGAGGTCACAAAAATTTAAATTGTAGTCAAATCCATTGCATGTCTGCTTAGAGTGTTTGTGCTCTTTAGTCCACAGAATATGAACTGTTACTTACAATTTCTGGCACTATGTAAGGGCTCCGATGCATCAACAAAACCAGCTCTTCCCTGTGGCACTGCAAGACACCGCTCATGATAGATGGACAGAAGGATGTGGCAAACCCAGAAACCGTGGCAATGCTATGCAGAAAAGTCATGTTATACCTGCAAATTGCCGCCTTAAAACCTGTGGGAAAAAAAGAATTGAGGATGTGATTCCCAAAAAATAATATGAGAATTAGGAATTTAATAAGATTTAGGCACTTAACACTCTTAGCTAAGAATAAGAATAAGGCTTTGTGCCATCTTTCCCTTGAATTAGAAGAGAAAGTGGTGCAGAAGCATGAAATAATGACAGGTCAAAGCCTCCATGCCTATCCTGAGCACTTTCTAACAAGAGCAGCCATCTCTGTGTTCGACTTGAGGGGAAGTGTCTGGGTGAGGAGACTGGAGCCTTCAAACTGAAGGAACATTCAGTGTGTCTCAAATGGGTCCCAGACTGGCCAGCAAAGCCTCCCAAGTGACCTATCATTTTCTTAGTGAAGATCACTTGCTTCTGGATTTTGACTCCATGAGAGAATAAAGGTCTGGTAACCTTGAGGGCACATTGCCAGGGCTTTGTCCCTGCTGTGGCAAGAGAAAGGCAGTACTTTTGTTTTTCCTTTTCTTTTTTACTTTGGTCCGCTGTACTTTTTGACTAAACCTCCCGGGATCTGAATAATAAGAGACTTTTTGTAAATTAAGAAAGTAGATAAATAGAGGCTTTTCAAAAGGCATTTCCCCATCATTCTTGCTAAAGGAAAGCAGGTGTTTGGCTCAAAGGGACTTGTTCTCTTGATAGTGCAGTAACAGAGTAAAATTGCATTGTCCCCTAAAGCAAAAATAAATAACTTCAGAAAACACGAGAACTGAGCCCTTGGTGAGGAGGTGAAATGGGTGTCCAGCCTCTTGAACTAATTTATAACACCAAAGATGTCAAATGACATGCTGAATGAAGAAATGATTTGTGGCTGAGAAAAGCTTTGCAGAGATCCCAGAGGCTTGGCCAAAGGCAACTTCATCTTGATAGAAGTGATGGACTGCCAGACTAAAGAGAACTGTTACGACTCTCATCTGGGAAAAGGGGGAGAGTTGCCTTTTCAGACTGTGGACCCAGTTATCCACAGCCTTTGCCAGAGCCAGGATGAAAGCATGCCAAGCATTTAGCCTATTCACTGGGTGCCCTTTGGAAGGACATATAAATCTTAAGGAAAGGTTTCAGTACTTTAAATACATCACAAACAAAATAGTATCGGCAGTCCAACTTTAGAAAGCACGCAACAAACGGGTATCTATCTCTCCAAGCACTTGGCACAAAGCGGAATTCTACACAGAGGTTGTTTAAAACTTGTGCCCAAGTGCTTACTTATCTGCAGAGCTTCCTTACCGTCTGATTCTTCTACGAACCCTGATTTGCATGATCAGAGCTTGTAATTCTCGTGGCAGTGTCAAGGCCATAACCAGTTTATACAATTTAAATCAAGCATGCCAGCTTACACATTCCAGTTTAGACCGGTGGTTACCACTTGCAGTGAGATTGCCACATTTGATTGCCAGATTCACAGAGCACGGAATTAGGCAGCTACACTGCTTTATGTCAGCAGTGGATCAGCCTGTTGGGCCAAGGCTGTGGGATGCTTTGTGTCATCCACATACCCTCCTGCAGTTAGGAAAGCAAAGAGATATTGCAACACAGCATAGAAACACATCCTGCAATTCAGGCGTGGGCAAAAGATGTCAGCAGTGATATAAAATTGACAGTTGTGTGATCTGGTGATTCCTTATCTATTGCAAAAAAAAAAAAAAAATTAACAAGTTAATATTCCAGAGTTAAGGATCTAACCATTCCGGTTTTCGGGGCTATAATTCAGCCTAGGGTAACATGTTGCACACCAGAGGAATTTAGCCTTTGACCTGATTAGATGCCAGAATTAGATCCAGTTCCATTCTACGTGTGAAACTTTACACAGCTCTAATTACTGAAGCCCCAAAGAAAAAGGCCAGCGGTGCTACAGAGCTGGCAGGTATTAAAAAAAGTCAGAGGTAGCTGCTTCTTGTGTTACTCTCTGCCTCCTGAGAAACAATGGTTCAGGAATCATACAGACTTTCATGGGAAGACTTTCTAAAGGTGAAAGGGTGAGATTTGATGTCTAAATCCTATCTGTAACTATGAAAATCCCCCCTTTGTCTAGAGTTGACAGAACACTTGAGAACCTAATGAACATAGATTTTAATTATGATATTTGGGAAATTACTTACAAAGATCTTCTTATTGCTGTTGAGAGCAGCTCATTGTCTAATGATGTTGAACAATTGCACACAAGAAAAGGTAATTAATATGAACAGAAATGAAAGAAAAGCTGAGAGTTAAATGTACTGAAGTCAAGAAATGCCAAAGATTCTCCATACAAAAAAGTTGAACTCATACCACTGTATTGGTACTGCACAACTAGAGAATTAAATTTCAGAGTGGGAAATGAGTGGTCTGAGCAATCACAGGTCCCATCATGGGCTGTTACTCAATACCAGAACACAGGAAAAAATAGTAAGGTTAAATTAAAGACCCCTCAAGATAAAAGGGAAATGGAATAAAATACACCTGAGTGTTGTCAAAGGTATGCCAAGAGTACACTACACAGTACTATATGAAAAAGGAAATTATCTGGCTTTCAGAAAATCGTTGGATATGTTTCCAAGGGAAAAAATATAATACTGAGACGGTGAATATTAGTTCCAACATTTCAATAGATATAACAAACCAAATAAGAACCGACGATATTGAAAGAAACCCCAAAAACCTCAACAAAGCACAAACCTGAAGGACTGGGAGGTTATTATATGTGCACCTAAAACACATTAGTTTGGAGCAGGACGCATTTAATACTTTCATTAATGGCTTTGGAAACAATCAATAGAAATGCTGGACTCAAAGTTGCTGATCCCATGAAGCCAGGGAGCTCTGCCCATGCTGAGGAAGGCAGGAGTATTGCACAGGAATGATCTTAACAGGATTCAGCTGCATGGACAGCAATAGATCAGCAAGGGAAAAACCAGAATTTCCCTTCCAAGCTCAGAGACTGTGATTTATGCAACGAAGGAGGAAAATGAGCATGGTATTGTATTTGATCACAGTCAGCACTTAAACAAAAGCAACCTCTCAAGGCTTCAGGCGAAGTAGAAAAGGGAATTGCTGAACTGTTGCACCATGCCCTAGTACTAATGCACCTGAGGCTGTGCATATAAATTCTCATCTCTGAAATTCAATTTAAAAAGACTGAAAAACATATAAAGAGGATCTTTTCATATGATAAGAGGAATAGGTAGCCTCTCATGAGATAAAATGTAGAAAACTTTGTTTATTGGCTTATAACTTCACAAAATGTAGGCCAAGAGTGCATGTGTTCAATTATTTTATCTGTGCTTGGTAGCACAGGCAGCAAAGAGTTCAGCACAGCCACCAGTGCAGTTGAAAAGTAGAAGAATGTTTGAAACTGTCACAGCAGCAGGATTCTGGCACAACTTTCTAGTGGGGACATTAGATTTATAAACAGAATTACAGTGATGTAGTTGTCTGCCACAGCAAGGGAGTTGAGTCAGTGAGCCCAAACTCTTGCTTTTGTCAGAGCTTTCTGATAACCAGACGCAAACCACAGGCAGTGCTGCGCTCTGCAATCGGTGGCTCTGGCACTGAGCATCACCACGGTGCCCAGCTTGCCGGGACACTGCAGCACCAGGCCACGAGCACAGCAGAGCTCTGCTGTAACTCAGTACACATCAGCCCACAGAGCCTGCTGCCAGGCCCCTAACCGTATGTGATGTAAATTGAATACATAAGTTGTCACAGATCTTGGATGCATCGAGAAGACTTGTGCAAGACTGCTTCCTTCAATGATTTTGATCTTTTGATTCTGCTTTTTAATTACAGTATCAGTTGCAACGGTTTTTCTTTTTTTTTGATTTCATGATGGAAGTCATCATTCTCCTCTGACATAAGAGATTAGAAATAATAAAGGAATACTAGGAATTATTCTACATATTGAGGGGAAAAATGTTGCAATGATATTATTTTAAAAGAATTTGTCTTACTAAACAGTTGTTTCATGGCCTATTTGGAGCAAGTCCATGAATTCTAGCTCTACTTTCCCCTGTCTACACTAAAAGGGTTACAAACTTATTGAAGAAAATAACAGATATGCAATGCATTAAAAACAGAGCAGTCTGAATATTTTTGTTCACTTTTTCCAGGGCCTAAAAAGCCCTGATGAAAAGAGCTGATGCATTGTGCTGCCTGTGCTTTTCATGGAACTTCCTAGCAGGGATCAATGACGGAAAAAAATATTCGGGGTTGGCTTGATTCAAAGTATGAACCAGAGGTCCTGCTAAACTAGAGGCACAAATCTTGATCCAGTTATTCGCTTTAGCCATTGGTTACATGTGATCCCATGGAATTAGCACGATGCAAAGCTCTAAAGGGGTTTAGATTAGTTATGTTTTCAAAACCATCTCAGCCTTTGAAATGTCACTGTTTTATTCAAAGGGAGGATTAAGAAGAAGTTACTATTCTTTACACTGTTTCAAATACACTGGAAAGCTGCTCCAAAGCATCAAAACCCTGCCTCAAACCCCCTGGTTCTGTTTTATATCCCACAGACCTGTCCTGAGGTCCTTTGTAAATACTTCGATTTTCTAAGATAATGAATGAGCAATGAAATGAGACACTTGTTCTCAGTGATACTGCTTGGTATTTATAACTGTGGCATAATTACTTCCACAGGTTACACAACCTTTGTAGAGAAGTGGGTTTCATTTAATCTCCTAAGAATGACAAGTAAAGATAGAAAGCAATTGACAGAGATGGGAGATTATTTGGAGGATATTTTAAAATTAGCTCTCTGATAATTATCATATGACCCCAGGTTAAACAGGGGTTTCCCATAACACATCTGGGCCATTTAATTTCACTAGTTAACATAACATCATAAGCACTGCATCTGTTTTATGATGATCTGGTAACTTGCTGCCTACATCTTCATGAAATGAAATAAAACAGCATAGGGGCTGAAACAAAACCAAGCCAGGTTATAAACAGCGAACGAGTTAATGTACATTTTCAGCATTTGTACTTCTAATAAATGTGTAGAATGTTTCACCATTTAGCAAACTAATTCAATTTTACATTTTTTTTCCTATGAACTACGAAGAAGAGGCAAGGTGATAAAAGTACTATATACACAACTACCGATCCAAAAAGCCAGAACACTTCAGGAGATATGTTGTACACTGCGTATTCATTCACACAATCTGAATATAAAAACTCAGATTAGACTGATTTTTCTGAAAAATCCCTCTTTTATTTTTCACTTTTTTTCAAAAATTGGATCAATTGCATTCACTTTAAAGCTGAGAAGATAAAAAACTGTGACATGGGACTTACATTGATTTCAGTATATCTTCTCTTGAAACTGTCTCTACTGATGCTGTGTTCTAGAAAAAGAAATACAAGTTGTAAAACGATAATAAAAGTCAAATAGAATCAGTCTGCAGTGTTATTTGCAATATTCATTGGATTTTGTCAGTTCTTCAGTTTACGGTAGCTCCTTAAAAGACTTTACCAGTGGACATGTGAAAGGCTTTATTTCTAGCTTTAAGCCCTTTTTAGTTTTAAGGTGGATAAAAAAGGGATAATCACCTCAGTCTATTCAGATAGGGGAAAAAAAGTACACCATATCTCAGATCACTGAATTTATTTCTGCCTCTTAACTTAAACATGGAATTTTAGTGGGAAGATCTTAAGACCTGTCAGGACAACTAAGTAAGTAGCACATTGCTCAGCAGCTTCATGTCCTACAGGCTTAAACAGAATTATACATCTGGGAACTGATTATCTTTTTTTTTGGGTGCCAAAACTGCCATGAGTAATTGGGTAAAAAAATTTTTTGAGAGCTGTAATTTTTTTTTTTCTGGCAGAACCATAAAGAAAGAATAATTTCCAATTCAATATTGGAAAACTTATATGTAATGATTTTTTAAAGGGTGAGAAATGTATTTCAGCACAAAAGCTATTTCTTCTGCAAATGACAAAAATTGTTACCTATTTCTGCTTCAGTGAAAATTCGAATGAAAAGTGGCCAGAAACAGAGTTTTATGTATAAACAATATGTTGTCTTCTGAATACAAAAGAAAACACTCTTAAGAAAAACACAGTAATTTTTTGTGGGTCTTATAATTTTCCTTAGGTGTCCCATCAAAAAAACCCAATTCTAATGTAATGACCAGCCAGGATTTTCATAAGCTTCCACTATACAATAACCAGCTTGTAATTCATTTGTAATTCAAGCAAGAACCAACATCTTTATTTGTAAGTGCATAAAAGGAGACAAAAACCCACACTGCATCCTGGTAATGTGTCACGTGGGCCAAATGGTCACATTTCTATCAAACATCCTACTCACTCCTTGTCTATTTGTTGGTTATCAATGTTTAGAAAATGGAGGATATTTTTACTGGGGTTCTTTTGTTGGAAAAAATTCAACAGCTAGCAGCCTTCTAAAGTTTTAATTTTGATTTAATGCTGTCTTGTGTCTGACTTATGACAGAATGTCAAAGAAATGTGCTTGAGGAACCCATTCTGACAATATCAAGACATTGCATCTAACTTTACAATACACTAATGGCTTGCAGACAACTTCTCCTTCATTGTTTATTATGCAAGGAAGTGGCTGTCTTCTCATGGGACACTGGCCCATCTGTTAGACAGCCAGCAAGATCAGCAACAGAGCTGTTTTGTTAGATTAAAAATGGCAAGACATTATTTTCTAGTATTCTTTCCTACATCTTGCAACAATGATTGACAACACTTCACCAAACTGGGCCGAAAATTATGCCAGCAAGTTAAAAATATACAGGACATAAATACCAAATATAAAAACACAAGAGAACCAGTTTGCAAAACTATTAAGTCCACTGCAAAACTGTGCATTTGCAAGCTCTGCTTAGCAATATGGAGAGCTTAACTGAAGGAAATAATTCATTTATCAGTTAAGAGATATTTATAAAGCACAGCTGGACAAGAATTTAAACAGAGGATCACCCATAGCTAAAAGTCTTGAAAGAGAAGTCTTTTGGCAGCAAGTCAGTTTTCAAAAGCTTAAATTTCTTAACATGAGAGCAGAGCTGCCTCACTCTGTGAAACATCACTGTCTCGAAAGAAATTACCTCCTCCATTTTCGAGAAGAGTCTGTGATGTGGAAAGTAAGGATGACTGGACTATATAGGCCCAGTTTTTCTTCAGTGAGGTTGGAAAGTTGTTCTCTGCAACTCACCTCATAATTTGTAAAACTGTTTTCAATAGAGACACTTTGGGAACTCTATTAAAAATCTAGAGATGGCAAAATATCAAAAGAGATCAAACAAATATTTGAAAAGTATCTATCGCAAATGTCCTTAAGATTACAGCAGAATAAGAAACAAAAAGATAATGTGAGATTAACTGTATAAAGACCTATAGGGAAAAGCATATAAATACATTCCTATTGATTCTTATTCAGAATCATGTCTTATCTTCTGCTCAAATCCTTTTCTTAATAGATAAAATTTTTTTGAATAAACTTCACATTTACCAAACGAGTCCTGAAGTTTTAGCAAGAACGACTTGAAATAATTTTAACATAACAAAACATAACTCTCCATTCAACTTTTTTAGAGGAGCATGGGTGTGGGCAGGGTACTGCTGCTGAAAACTTTCATAACTCTTCCAGGTTTCAATAGTGTGAGTACTCAAATGCCTGTGGGAAAGCAGGGCAGAATGAATAGTTTCTACTACCCAAAAAAAAACAGTCCAGGAAGACACAAGTCTGCCATATGATCTGATCCCCCTACAAAATTTAGTCTGAATGATGATAATTGCTCAAGAAGGAGTTAGTACTGACTGGAAGAAGCCAAATCTCATGTGCGTTGGCCGAGCTGGCGGCAACCTCTTATGGCACTCATGTACAGAATCTGGGCATTTCAGACAGTGAAGCTTAAGGAACCAATTCATGAAGAAAGAACAAAGACAAAAATAGTTTCTGCAGTGCTTTGAAAGAAAATCTGGAGAAAATTTCAAGAATATAAATGCAGGACCAGCAAGGAGGTAGGCTGGGTGCACTCATCGGCTGTGGGGGCATAATCATCATATATAAGCTGTGATGTGATGGTCTGAAAATTGCAGAATTCCATCTGAAAAACTAAAATCAAAACCACACATAGTCAGCACCTGACAGGAACTGAAGGAAGATGAAAAGAATAAGCAACTTTCCCAATCCCTCCTCTTTCACTACAGACCCAGAGTTCCTGCTTTCCTGTTTCCAGCTACAGTACAACTCCCTGACTCTTTCACTTGGGGAAGTTCCCAAAACACAGACCACAACATCCCTCGAGTGCGATGAAGAGGAAGACAAGCAAACAGAAGGCGTGTGATGAAGGTACAGCTCCATGAGAAATTCAGATGAGCCAAAGTTCAACTGAGAATGAGCACAATGCTTCAACAGACAAGGTCACCATGTCGGTGCTTGCCCTAACCATTTGCCAAAGTTTGGTTCAAATCATTATGCAGAAATATTTGACAAGGCAGAGATGTTCTGCAGTCACCACACCAAACAGTAGGGAACATCAGAAACCTGGAACTGCAGCAACAGGCATGGAAGACAGAGTGAAAAATGGGAACTGAAAACACTCAATTTGGTTATAGATACCCACTTGGATCATGAAGATTTCTCCAAAACAAACAGCAAGGACTCTATAAAATCCAGGGCCTCAGCCAGAGCCTTCCAGTCCTGGAAGCTCTCTGCCCAAAGTTTATCTTGGTGTTACCAAGGGGCTTTAATGGACACATGATATATTTGTACTCAGTCCCCTCTACCATGTTCCCTGTCTCAATGCCATACTCTAGTTTTGCAGGATAGAGTAGGAGTGTATTTCTGGGAATCCCTTCCTGTTGGAGCAAGAATACATAAACATCTTCCTTAGTGCACAGCTTCAGGCCATCGCCCTTTAGCTGCCCTGAGCAGCTCTGAGGGCACAGCTGCTGGAATCACACGCTGCTCATGGCACAAAGGCAGCGTTTGTGGAGAAAAGAAACCCATTTCATAATTGGCACAGAGACTGCCCATCAGCTGGCCACATGTGCATCTCATGCCATCTTAAAGATTCCTGAAAATGAGATACTCCATTCTCTTCTTTTACTGTGCAAAAAGTAAGCTGATTTTAGTCGTTCCAAAGCATCTTGTTAACCAGCTCTGTATTTTCGGTGTTAGCCTGGGTTTGACATTGTTCCTGAAAGCACGAACCAGAACCAGCACAGACAGCAGTTATTTTAGCATATAAGTACTTTTGGAATCAAGGCTTTGGCATCTCTTTCATCAGGAAACCTATTCTAAGGAATGCTGCTCTTATCTAGCAGATGTTTTGCTAAAGAATTTGCTTTGTGCTTTGCAAAATATGGCTCAGAGCCCATATACACTCCATAGTGGAGATAAGAGTGCTGTTTTTAAGGTAATGAGTGGAAGTCTCTTTCCCCATAGAAAGCTCTTTAGGAATCTTTGACTGTGAAGAAATAAGCATTTCCCAATGAGGATCTGGAATGACATTTGTAAACAGTTCATATTTGGATGAAATTTTTACCACACGAATTACTCTTTCCTTAACTGAAAGAGCAAAGTTGGACATGTAAAAGGATAATTAAAAAATTAGCCGGGTAAAAAGTTTGCAAGAAATAGCTTTTTAAATGAATTTAATCCCTTTCCCTGCTCAGAAATTATCTACAGTCAGTCTTTTGTTATTAATTCCTTTGGTACACGTCTTTGTTAGTCAGAAGTTTTGTGCAAACAAATTTCTCCCTACTCACTGCACACCAAATGCTGACTGTAAGTGTTCTCTTTAGCATTTTAATATGTTCACCACTTGATAGGTTCAAGCTGTGCAATTGGGTGTCTAAGTCACATGGTGTTGTTTATGTTCTCAGAATCCTTTTGCCCCTAATGATTTTCATATGGTTGAGACATAAATTTTTTTTTTTTTTTATGATTAAATGAAACTTGGCTCAGAGGAGCCAAAATTAATTTTTCAGGAGCATTTTGTACAAACAAAACTCCAGTGACATAAACACATTAAAAAGGGGTTGTGAACACAGCCAGGGTGAAAAAAAAAAATCTATTTAGAAGATGCCAAAGTGTGAGAATATTTTTTGTCCTAACGGGTCCAATAGCCATTTTTGTTCTCATCAGTCCCTAAATGACATAGATTGCAAACTTCCTTGATTTAGTACAAGCTCGTGCGTAATCTGTGGGTTTTACATAATGTAAACCTTCACACAGAGCAATTTTACTAAAAATGTGAAGAAAAAGATATAATTTCACACCACTGTTTGTGCACAAATATTTCCAGAGCCAGCTGTCCTTCTGCCAACTCCACACAATAAATAATTTTTTTATTTCCATTCTCCTAGGAAAGCAGCTTTCTTTAAAACAAACCTTCACAATACATGTTGTTTGCTACCATTTCAAGGCCTGCTACACTAATGGAAAAGAATGTGCTAAATGTAGCATTATCATGCAGGTCAGGCAGGGCAGCCCGGTACACATTTTCCCACAATCTCTGCTCATTAACATCTAGTTCCCCCATTGTGCAGATTTTTGGCTCTGTTCCATCAGAGCAGAGAAGAAAAATGTTTACAATATGCAAACTTGGAGGGACACAAAAAAAAGGAGGGGGGACTTTGAAATGTCAGTCCTTTGGGATGAAAAGTTTCAAAGGGGAAGGTAAGTCAAAGGTTACTAATGGGATGTCTGCAACACCTGCTTTCAGTGGAGGTTTCATAAACAATCTTTACTTCTCAAGAACAGCTTGGCCTAGACAAAAAAAACAGCTAAAGTATCTGTGGCTGGCTTGAGCAGCCTGGTACCTATGAACAGAAAGGTCAGGTTTATTATATCCTAACATGGCCTCTCACCCAGCTTTTATTGGTGAAATGAGATTGCCTCGGTGGCCAACATCGCTTTTCATGTGTTAAAGCGGAAGGCACTGGACGTGGCGTGCTCGGCCTCTGCAGGCCAGGAGGAGGGGGAGGAGGAAGGTGATGCTCAGCATCACTGCTGTAGAAAGCCCTGCTCTCTCAAGAGCCAAACTGCTGCACGTGGGAGTGAGTTCTGCAAATTTCAGAAGTTTCCCAGCTCAGCTAAATGTTCCTCTTGAGGCACTTTGGGTAATTGTGAGCAAGTTTCACAACCGTCATAACAACCCCGAGACCTTCGGTTCTAATTTTCTCCTGAAACAACTAATGCATATTTCTAACATTTTGAAATCCTGCTAAATATTCATCAGGTCACTACAGAACCTTAACACACTGCCTTTACAAATGTCTTTTACTGAGAAAAAAATCCTGAAACTGAAAAGCAATACCTTCCTCTCAAAGGCAGTGACCCAGGAACAGAGTTGTGTAAAATTCTTGTCCTGCACCAGAGAGATCCTGCAGGAAAACTGGCAGCCAAGTCCCCAGAAACAACTTCAGGGCAATCCCCAAGACATCATCCTTGTTGTCCAGCAAAAAAGTGTGGCAGTGTCTACAAAAACTCAAAAAATTTGCAGTTTAGTGTAGAAGGAAGAAGAAAGCATCATGATAGATAAAGCTACAAATTGGCACTTGGATCTGATTATACATGAAAACTATAACCCATAAAACTTTCTCACTTTTTTTATAACAGAGCTAATTGCATTTACATGACATTGATATTGAAACAGCAAAAAGGATGACATTTCCTCCATAGTAAAATATTATCAAATGTTATCTGCTGTCCTGTTATTATCATATACAATTTCTGATCAATAACTACCAACATAACTGCTTCAGCAGGAACCCTGTTATTAACCATTACCAAATCAAGTCCATTTTAATACTCTGTGTTTATCCCCAGTGTTGATAAGAAAAGGCCCCAAGATGATGAAGATGATGATAGGCATTACAGCAGGCACCGAATCCCAGGAAGTTTTAGGGAAAATAGCTTCTAGGCTTTACTGTACTTTACAGTTTGTGGAACAAGTGTGTTTGCCACAGGTGATAGCAAATCAAATCTGATTACTTCAGCTGAATTTCATTTTTTAAATTGATAATCAATCCCTGTTTCTGTTTCCCCAGAGCTCCATTCTATTGTCAGCTCCATTATCTACCTCATGCCATGGCTGAGGAGCAGGGACATACCCACCTGTAGAGGACACAGATGCAGCATGAAGTGTTTGAGAGAAATACCAAATGTATTTCTACACTTGAGTTTATTCAGACAAAAATTTTTCTATTCAATATCTTTTTCTAACTGTCCTGAAAAAGAGATCAAGTACACTAATCTGGATACATCTTTGTGGTAATGATGATTCAGTCACTTTTTGTCTAAACTGGATTCTATCTGGCCAGCTCAGAGCATAGGCAGAATATAGAATAATTCAGGACTAACAGTCATGAAGAATTTAATATATTTTTAAAAAGTCAGACAGTGGATGCTTTTAATGCAATTTAGAGATGGCAGAAACCATTTGTTTCTTGTGAAAACTGAAAGCTGGGCAGCAAAGTAAACTCAGAGGGTGCATTCTGTATGCCTTACAAATATAATCCAAATTTATTTATAAATACACGAGAAGCTGAGAAATTTCTTCAATAAACTATTTGCATTTTTCATTCTGGAGAGCTTAAGAAGGTTTAGATACATTTATAAGGATGACCCTGCTTATTTCACAGAAGTTTTTCCTCCCATTAATTAATTGAGCTCTCAATGTGTTCAGTGGAGCTGATTCTTTTTACACTGGACTGAGATCAGAATAGGCCCTTTTGTAAATGGTATGTCAAGAAACATGTTTAAGTCAAATGTAAGCCTTTAAAGCAAAGGTTCTGCTTTTGGTTTACATAATGATATGCTATGGAGAATAGCTTTCCTATTTTATATTCCTTCCCTGCTTCTCATACCGCCCATGACTCTTCTCTTTATGTGCTGCTTTAGATCTTTTCTTCTTGCTGTTCTTAGTAGAAACCACATTTCATTTGTGCCCTTGTAACAGCATATCAATGTGTTCAAACTTCCTGCCTTTTGGCTGCAAAAGCACTCAGAATTTCTGGTAGGACTTTCAGTTGGCCAGATGGCTGAACAGCTCACATTAGCTTTTGCACAATGATGGGAGGAAGCACTGAAGGACCAGCCCTGGCTCAATCAGTGTCTGCCCAGGAGGACTCTCAGCATAAGAAATCACTGTGTTTTGCCCCAAGTTGTTACAAGGAAGTCAGGTACCAATGTAAAGGTGTTAAATCAGATGATCCCATACCTGACCAATGCCATTCTCCCCCCTGTGCCATAAACAGACCAATTAAATAACATTTGAGCACCAGTTTAACTGCTCAGAAATGGAAGCACAAACACCCGGAGTATCAGTGTGATGATGCTGGATATCGACCACTTGGGCTTTCTTCCAACCTTCAGGTTTTAATATTCTGTGCATAACAGAAATGCTGACATATCACTAGTTTTTGGAGTGTGTGCAACTGCTCAGAACTAAAAATTACCACTTGAACAGTCAAGGGTATTGCTTATTTTCTTATCAGATTCAGCATCTGAGCAATATTCATCTGCATCAGTTCTTTCAGTAACCTGTTTCCCTCTTCAGGACTGGCTTTTTGTAACAAATCGCTCTGTAAGGGAAGGGCTCCGGAAAGGGGTTTAGCAGAGAAACTCGAATATGTGGTATGGGAAGCCCACCTCCCTTAGGGCAAAAATCTCAGCTAAAGCACCTTGGCAGCATATTAATAGCTATAAAAGACTCTTTCTTTGCTGACCACAAATATGCTGTGGTCAACAAGAGGTCTACTCACTGTTTTGTTAAAAACAGTGATGATTTATTTTGCTTCAGCCATGTGTGAAACTAGTCACCACATTGTGAATAATAATATCCTCTTAGTCTCAATGGAGCTCTTTTCACAGAAATATCCACAAAGCATTTAGCTAAATACTTGATATGGCAATCCACTGGCTGACCATTAAAATATAGCCATAACTGTGATGGAACAGTGCAGCTGTACAACAAATGCATGGCAGCAGAGGAGACTACGAGTAGAAAAAAAATAATCCATTAGGAACCAAAGCAAGAGCTTGAGTAAATATGTCAATTAAGCATGAGCAGCAAGCAGAACTAAAATTATAAATTTGAAGAGCACCCTGGAATCTCTATGCCTACAGGAAACCAGGAGTTTATACAGCTCCTTGACAGGATGAACTCCAACTGCACAGTGCCCTCTACCGTGAGATGAAATCCATAGAGGCTCAGAGGGGAGAAAATTAAGTATTAAATCACTTGGCCTGCTTGGTTTCTGCAGCACTATCCTGAGGCTGTAAAATCTCAGAGCTGAACTGGGCGTGCAGGATCAAGCTGGGGCAGTCAGCTCTGTGCAGGACAGCTTGGCATCTGCTGAGCCTGCTCTCTGTAACTCTTCCCAAAATGGCAAATGCGATGAGTACAAGAAAATGTAGTGATTAAGTGCACTTTAAACATCTACAGTTCTAGTAGTTTTGATATTGTGACTATTATCCATCTCAGTTTGCAATACAGGGAAAACTATAGAACTGTATTTTTTGTTACACCTTTGAGTGGCAAACAATACCCAGTTGGCTAGATCTCGCAATGTGGAGGAAAAAAACCAATATCACTTTAGGGAAAAAAAATAAAAAAAATAAAGACCACTCAACACATTTTGTACCTGATGCTGCAACACATCCATGCTAAAATTATAGCAGTCCACCTATATTTCTGATATTTCAAATAACATGTACTTCACTTGAGTATGTTATTTTGCTCTCCTAAAGCACCCTAAATATCTTCTACCGAGTAGAATACATAGCATAGAAATTCATAGAGTTTCCAGCAGGACACATGAAGAGACCCAGGAAGGTTTGTTCATAGGAAACATCTCAGATGACGAAAAGAAAAGTTAGTTCAGTAGCAGATCCTGTGACAAATCACACCTCTGTTCAGGAAGCTCATTTGAGCCCTACAGTGGTTTCTTTCCTCTCACTTCTGCGGTAAACCCTGGCAGGAGGTTTTATTTCCCCTACACCCCAAACACACAGACACGTTCTGCCTCTAGAGTTGGGAGATCCCAAGAGGTTTGCAGCTGGTGTAATGTTTTTCCCTACCACCTTCTAGCAACCTGCAGGAAACAAAGCTTCTTCAGGGAATTCGCTTCATGAAAAAGCTGCTTTTAACTCCACAACAGGGCACAGTTCTTTAACCCTTAGTCTCCAAAATAAACTAGTATGTGAAGACCCATTCATTCCAAAACAGACATTGGAATGAGCATGAGCATGTACAGGACAAAGCTGTGGTGAAGCACACCAGTGCTGAATGTCCTTCTGAAAGTATTCAAACTGGACATTGGAGAGTGCGGAACAAAAATCTGTACAGAGGAAAAATAATTTTCTGAACAAATCTTGTGGAAGCAAGGAGACAACCAGAAGTGCCCTCTGTTTCAGAACCCTCTGCCCACCAGAGAGGGGAGAAATTGCTTGCACAGAGCTCTGCACAGTCCTTTGGTGGTTTTAAATAGTGCCAGGCTCAGCAAGCCACTTGTTGGACTTCAGTTGCCAGAAGACTCCTGAGAAGACTTTATATGCATCTAACTAAAGGAGATGTGAAAGTTGCAGTTCAGTCCTAAAACATACCTTTGTACATATCCTTGTGTGTGCATCATGGGTTTCTAAGCAAATATCATCACTTTAAACTTGTGTTATCAAGTGAAGCTCAAGCTAAAAAATGGTAAAAGGAATCAAAACAAATTAAAAAATAAACCCGGAGAGCTGTAATAATAATAATAATTTGGAAACATGATTTTTTTTCCCAGTTTTGAAGTTTTCCTATGAGAGTCTGAAGAGGATTTCAAGGTGTATATATCCTGTAGATTCCAAGGAGTGGTCTTAGCAATCTAGTCATATCTGGTGGCAGTGATTTTTTGGAGATGGGGTATAGCCAGCAGAGATGGCAAACAGCCTCAGTCCTGAAAGTCACCTGTTGCACTCCCTCACTAACACACACACAGGTATTTCTGCTGCTGTCTGTATGCAAAATGTCTAAAATCACTCTTCTCCCATACCCCATTTCTTTTTTTTCTCTTTGTGGAAAGTCCTTGTGGTCTGGCAGGGAAATATAGAGCTGGGGTCATGCAAAGAAAAACGGAAATTTGTGTATATGCTGTATATAAATAATCCAAAAAGTCAGATTTCACCTTGCTTTACCTTGAAAGGAACAATGTTTTGTACTCCCTGCTCTTTTGAGAAATCAGATCTCCTTTAACATGTTCAACCAAGCTCACTTCTGAAATTCTGGATTGTACATGAATTTTGTATGTAAAATCACTGTCAGAAATATGAAATCCCTTCTTTATTATACCTGAAAAAACTCCCAGAGAACCTCTTATGTTACTATCTCCTGGCTAACTGATTTCTTTTAATTTTCTGCTAGCAAGGAAAAGGCTGAAAAGAAACAGATGATTTGTGCTTTAGAAAGGCTTTGAAATAAACCAAACATTTGCTGCATTCAATAATGTTTTTTTCACTGTTGCTAGCATAGCCCAATAAGCACAATAGCAGTGGAGGTTTTGGATAAGTAATGAGACTTTTTTTAACACAGAAGAGAAAAACAACATGTTTACACTTTAGCAGCTGTTTAAAGATAACAAATGAAGCTTAAAAAGGCAGATACTAATATAAACACATGATGTTCCTCAGGCTTGAAAATAAAAAATCAGAGCTCCATTAGGCTTAAACACTGATATTAGATTAAAAACAAAAACAGTGTTTTCCTCTTGCATTTCTGGAGATAGACATTGTTTGCTGAAGAATGTAAAATTCAATCCCTCAGGGAATGCCAGAGGCTTTTTGGCAGACTGTCTGAAACTCAAGTCAACTGTTTTCTATAATAACTAACATCAGAAAGAAAAGGGGGGAAAAAAGGAAGAAAAGGAGGAGAAAGAGACATAATTACTTTCAATGTTTACATGGCTCTGGCTTCTTGAATCTGAAAAGGTATCAGTCTGCAAAGACTGGACTTAATCTAACTTTAAGCAATTGACAGGTGGACTTCAACTACTAAGTATTCTAAGTGGGTAGTTAGTCTTCTTAGCTCTTTTTAGAACAACAACGGGGAAGCATACTCACATTTATAAGAAAAGAAAAAACTGTGCTCTCTCATATTTGTACTTGTTCAAGCTCTGTGCCATCTAACAACTTTGTGTCTAAGAGGACCAGTTAACCAGCCTAACACCAGGGTGGGCATGCATCTCACTGTGAACATCCCTACAAACATGGTTTAACAAATGTTCTCCATTCAAGCTGAACAGATGGAAGAAAAATTACTCTAGGCATAAATTTTATGGATGCTTAGCTATAAGAGTGCTCAGGCTCAAGAGGAGAAAGGTTGCTATAAAACTGGCTTGCTTACTTGGGCATGCAAACCAAGGCTTTCTCCACCCTAAGGAACTACAGACTAGCAGTGCAACTCCCATATTTTTGGGGCATACTGAGCCTTATTGGTAATTTTTTAAATATCTCTTGCTGAAGGGAATTCTATACTAGTGTCAACGAAGACTAATGAATCAAAAAGGCTCTGGTTGTTCCACCCCCTGTATAGTTCTTTTTCATGTTTAAAACTTTAAAAGTCTAATTCCAACTCTGATCCAATCCTGTGAATGTGAATAGATCTAAACTGACCCCCTATAATGGCATTAGTGAAAAGTTTTGTTCACTTGCAATAACTTTTTACAAATAGATGTTCTAACCACATATTATTTATAACATGCATTAATGCAAAGGCCTTAGAAACAAGTATGCAAGTGCATTAGTACAGTTAATTTTGTATATATGCTTTATAATTCTGTCCTGATTTGATTTCTTCAGGCTGTGGTTAAGTGATTCTTTTGATTTGCAATGGTCACCTAAAGCAAAACTTTTGGGATTACATGTGGGAATTTTCAAGCAATGCCAGCAAGGCTGCTGTTCAACAATATTGTCTGACTAGATCACTAGCTGGATTATGCAGTAAGAATACCCACAAGACATAATTAGAGCAAAAAATACAACAGTTCTCCATTCCCAGAATAAGTATCTGAAGAGCTTCTCAGTGAATTAAAAAATTTAAACAGTCTGATTAATTTTTGCACAGAGGAGGTGGTATACTGTCACATAACTTGCAACAGATAGTTTGCTGAAGGGTAGCTTAGAGAAACATAAAACTCAGCTGCAACTGAGGCTAGGCAATTTTTTTTTTTTGTAAACAGTGTGATTAGCCTTCCAGAATGACCAGTTCCTGAGACATTTTGTTAAGGAAAGATAAACATGGAAAAAAAAAACCCAAAACAGAAAAACAGTTGTTTCATTGGCATCTCTTAGACTGCTCTGAAGCATCTTTTGCCCAGAAAAGATAACACAGGGCATTATGGAGTTTTACCAATCTTTCATGCTAACATATGAAAAAAAGAGAAACAAATGTATTTTCTGAAAAGCCATACCAATCTTCCTTCTGGACTGTTACAGAGGTCCTAGTTGTTGGTTAGCAGCATCTCCTGGCAAAGACAATACAGCAGCGTGGATGGGCAACTCAAATAGCAAGAGCTCAGGAGTAATCTATAAGAAGGAAGAAAGTTTTTCTCAGATTCTGAGATTACATGCCTATCTGTAATTCTAAGTACACAGTAAAGGTTACTGCACTAGGGATTCATATATTTATCAGTTAATCTGTCCCAAAGCCATGGAAGGTAATTAATGAAAAAGATAGTCAGGCATGGCTTCAGGCAGTAATTCAATATTACTCTAAATCTCTGCATGAGCAAACCTGTGAACCAAAGAGGAAATGCATACTGTACAAGGACACTTGTGTTCTGAAATGCGATCCCCCGTGGAGTTTTCAGATGAAGCACTTTTCCAGTGATTAACTCAGTACATTTGAATTTCATTATTTAATGTTTTAGGTGACTGGTTATTTGCAGTGCACTGAGAGGAAAACAAGTTTTCCATGAATAAAATCAGAGTAAAAGGCAGATAACAACTAAGCTATCTCAGGTCACTCAAATCCCTGCTGCTCCTTGCTGAGCTAGTAGGACATTCAGGGTGTGCCCTTGTGGTTGGGTTTTTTTAATAATTGTGCCATATTTTTCTTACATTCTGGTGGAAAAAGATCCATGCTAAGATATAGAGAACTTATTTTCCATACTGGTAGACCCTCTCCCATAGGGTACATTAAGAATCAGCAAAAAGAATCATTTGGGCTTGTCTGAGTTTTTCAACCTGCCCTGAAAATGCCTCAGTCACCCCAGCTTTTACACTGCAATCTTCTGCTCCAGGGCTCTGCATGCTGAGCACAGCCAGGCAATTGAGCTCTCATCAATTTCATAAAAGATGGGAGCCCTCAAAGCTGCTTCCCACATGAGGAAGGAATATGGTTGGCACACTCCTCTCCAGGATGTGGAGACAGGCAGAACATTATTTATCTCTCTGCCCATTTATTCCTAAGCAAGAATCAACTGAGATAATATGAGGTGTTCATCAAATTAAAAGATCTCCAGAGAAGCCCACTGGATGTGTACACTGTTTGCCAACAAAGGAATTTGTTCTGCCATATTTCTCGGGAAACAAAATGACAAATATTGGATAATGAGACTGGAAATCCAGCAAACAAATTCAGATAAGGGTTAGATTAAAAATGAAATCAAATTTCAGAGCTTTGAAATTGTCCCTTTACTGCAGCATAAGTCTACCTGCTAAACTCACTGGGCCCTAGATTTTGTGGGATACACTCCATCAGAAAGTGATATTTTAAGCCTGTTTATGTTCTTTTAGTTCAAGAGTATTTTCATGGGCTGCCTTTCTTTTTTAGAGATCAAAGACAGAATTCAGACTGCACTGACAAACTCAA
The DNA here is from genome assembly GCA_013396875.1 of Vireo altiloquus. Classification (NCBI taxonomy): domain Eukaryota; kingdom Metazoa; phylum Chordata; class Aves; order Passeriformes; family Vireonidae; genus Vireo; species Vireo altiloquus. The sequence goes on from VZRF01004505.1 coordinate 177,718, forward strand.
TTCTGGATTACATATGGATATGAAATGGTGTTTCTGTACCATGAAATTGTTCAGCCTTCAAGCAAAAGCTTTTCCTGTTTCCTGTTGGGCTGAAAAAAAAGGCCTTTAAAAGTTTTATGCAAAATACCAAAAACTCAGGGGAGACTGATGCAGTCCCAGTTAAAAAACCTGGTGGTCAGTGCTCTCATCTGTCTGATTTGGACTAAAGACTTGACTAAGTTTCCACAGCCAAGGGAACACTGGTGAAAAAAGGGCTTCTGAAATCTCTATCAGCAGAAATTCTGTCCTGCATCAGAAAAGTCCTGGTAAAAGTCTAATCAAAGTCAAAATCTTTGCATTTGTATAAAAATCATGATGAAGGAAATGAAGGAAAAATTCAATCAAATGGCACCAGTTTTCATAATTACCCTCACCAGAAGCAAAACAGACATTCACCACAGATCATGAGAGAGTTGAAAACAAAACACAAAGGAAATCCCCCTCAAAGGCAGCAGCTATGCCCATTTCTGCATCCACTTCTGATATTCTGATCTGCAATACCCTTGACTTCCTAGATTAATAAATTAACAGGCAGTAATGGTTACATTTTCAAATGTTATACATAGAGATTTTCAGATTTGGAGTGTGAATATTTCAAAACATTATCAAATTAGCTAAAGGCTTTCAAAGTTTGGTACTTAATATTCTTTCTACACAAACAAACAAACAAACAAAAAATCTGGCTTTCTGACCTTAACTCCCCAGAAGGTCAGGACTTCTGAGGAGTTAAGGAGGAGCACCTCTGCCCTCTCCACCTGTGCAGCCCCAGGAGAAAGCTCCTACCTGAGGCTGGTTTTGCTCCCAGAGCATTGCTGCAGTACCACAGAGATGCCTTTGTAGGATGTTGGGATCCGAGGAGATGAAGGTGAGGTGGCTCTAGACAGCACGGCCCTGGCTTGAGCTGCGCCTGTGCTTCACAAGGGGCTGCAGAGCGATGTGTGTGGGTGCTGCACTGCCAGGACACAGCTCTAGCCAAGGGTGCATGCAGGTGATCCTGACACCCATGTGGGGCCCAGCATCTGTCACAGCTCTGCCCAAGCCAGGAGTGCAGGGGGTCTCTGAATGGTGGGGAGCTCACTGTGGCAACAGGGGATGGGGAAAGCTTGTTCCATCTACGTTACACTGAGAGATGGCATCTGTAACACGGGCTACATGGTGACTTTTGATTGGCAAAGGGCACACTTAGAGTGTTGAAACCTTTGAGATGCTATGGCAGTTATATTGAGCTCATTTTTTCAATCTTTATTTAGATATATACATATATAAAACAAGATTTCTATTTCTTTTTTAATGAAAGCCATCATATGGCACCAGGGATCTAAGGCTCCTATGACTTATTCCAGACCTGGAAACACTGAGCAGAACATTTTTTTAATGTGCAAGTGATGACCAATATCACTCTGTATAATTCAAACTCTAAATAAGACTCATAATAATTTACATAGAAAATTCATTAAAAGTACTGCTACAATATTAATAAAGGTATTGTTTTTTAATAAAAAAGCTAAATGTCAGAGTGTTACTATTGTGATGACTGTACAGTTTCCACATTATAAATAAAATACATGTGTTTTCGAACAAAGACTAGAGCATGCTTCACATATTTCTTCAGTTGTTGCCTAACATATCTGGAATATATTAAAAAGTCCTATTCAGCTGTAACTCAAGCAATGCACACAGGCCATGAAATACACACTCTTTGTACAGAGGACTAGTGTGCACTCAGTATCACTTTTTCAAAGGGACACGATTGCTGTGTGAGTGACACAGAACCCAGCACAGATACACCAAATTACATGTTTGAGTCCTGCATTAGGTGAGAACTGCTCTCCAAAAATTCAGCTTTCTTGGCTGAGTTCTCATTCCAAATATTCTCCTTAAAGAGTAAGGTTTGCTACCAGCACAGTTTGCTTTTTCTGTTCTGTTATGACAGCTTTACTCAACCTGAGGTTAATGACGCAAAACTGGAATGACAAAATTTCTGTAAAATAATGACAGTAAGTTTCCCTTGTCCACAGGCTGTTCATTCATACCCTTCCAAGTCAATGACAAAGATTCCATTGATTTTAGCAGTGACAAACCCCTACCCATATGAAAAAACCAGGTTTTGACCCCGTCTTTATAATGCATATATATTCTTGGAGTTACATATTTCTCCATAAAACTTTGGAAAGCAGGTTGTATCAAACTACAGAAAAATATCTGTATTTACCTCTCTGGGGAAATCACTTAGATGCACAGAGAAACACAAAGACTCCAGGGATTTGCTTATTTGCATACAGAGATGTTTGTCCTCAGATTCAATACACAAATCACAAATCTAAAAGGCAGTGAGATACCAATGTGATTAATCATATCTTGTTTATCTCTAGTGCACCCTGGGAACACAGATCAGCAACATATGCCCCTTCAGGCTTCATTCAGCCTCCTTTGAAAAACAATGAAAGATGCCAAAGACTTCAGTGGTGAGTTGAAAGTGGACATATGATTTCTGAGATGCAGCTAAGAAGTCACAGCTTCAGATAGGGTTTATTTCTTTAATAATTAGTTGTACCAAAATAAAATCTCACTTCCACTATATTTAAGCTAAGGATGCCTTCAGTGTTTAGTCCTGGGAGACTGTTTATAGTGGATCAGAATAATCCACCTACTCACCTACTCAGATGTAGTAGAGAATAATTCTTTGGTTTTTGTCAAGAAGAAAAACTAAAACTTCTGCAAACTTTAGAAGTCTGACATAAACATTTGTTTCTTTTAACAGTTTTATTGCTTCCTTGCTTTTTAACTGCAAGTTCCCTTAACCAAGGGAGCAAATACTAAAGTGCTTTTGTAATAACTGCAAACTTTTAACATTAAATTGGCAGAAACAACCCATTTTTAATAAGTCTGTCTTAGTAACCCTGTATTTTGACCCAAGGTGAAAGGTGAAGATTAAATCTCTTCCACCTTTCTGAATGCAGCTGCTGTGCACACAGACTTTAATTGATGTGAGACTCAGCTTTGTAACCCAAGCCCATCTCCCGCCTGCAGCACTGAAAACGTGCGATTCAAGGCTCAGTTACTGTTGATAGCAGGGCCCTCTCAGCTGACGGTGTGGACAGGAGAATAAAGTCTTTGTCACTATCTGTTCTCCATCAGAGTGACTTTTTTCTTCTTCATAACTCCAGCATTCAGGTCAGGCCTATAATGGTGGCCTCTCAGCAAGCAACAATTTAAAGTAAAGCAAACTGAAAAATGAGACAAACAAACCCCAAAGTGGTGATGCTGAGCAGAGACCCACCTGACACACCCTAGGCAACATGTCTGTGAGTTTCTGTGGGGAGAGGGCTCTGGACAGATATAATTCTTTTTACTTTCAATTCTCTTTTGCACCTGACTGAGTACAAAGATATCTTAAATCTGAATTCCTTCTTTTTCTCCCTAAGTACAAATACCTGTACATTAGAAATGAAGTTGTCAGCCTTGGATTCATGGCAGCTCTCCTGAAGTCATTCTTTAGGTTTTTTAGCCATAGCCTTAACTGCTTGAACAACATCAGTACTCTGAGTGCTGGCCTAGAAATGTCTCTCTGAAATCAGGGACCAAATCCAGACACAATAACAGAAACTGACAAACCAGGTAAGGTTACTTGAGCCTTTTCTAAACTTAAACCACATCTGATGATATGCAAGAGTATCTAAAAGCATCGGGAGCTAATCAAAACCATTTTAAAAGTCTAACTTGAATTTGAATATACAAGTAAAGACTTGCTGAACTGTGCTGTGAAGTCCTCTCAGAGGCTTTAGATATTGCCCTACATGAGGGTCTAATCCCAAAGCAGCATCTCTAACACATGGCAACCAAACACACTCGCTGAGTTTAGGTGGAGGACCACTATGTCATACACACATCACTTGGACTTATCAGTTCAAAATGAAAATAAATTGATTTTTTGATGTGTACCGGCAAAACCAAAAATTGTACAAATATATTTCCACAGTACCACATTAACGTTTTAAACAGGAGACTTTAAATTTCAGATGTATTATATATGCATGATATAACAAATCTGCATTGTTTGCACCTAAAAAGGAAGAATTAAAAAGAAAAAAAATGAACCCAAAAACCCCGGAGTAGAACCAAAGAACAGCATGTGCTCCCAGTTGAGTTTTCCAAGTCATATCTTTCTGGCAGATCAGCTTATTTTAGAGAAACTTGGCTTCTATCACTTTGTGATTTTAATTCCAGCATTTGGCAAAATTTACTTTTCTAATCTCTGGCTGAGTTCAGAGGTCCAAATTACAAAAGTGAGGACTTTTCCCTACCTCCTGCCAGGGCCAGGTGACAGCAGTGGGTCTGCCCTGGGGTTTCCAGAACACTCAACTGTATGGGTAACCAGACAGCATCACATTTAAAGGCCACTGTAGTATAAACTATGCCTGAACTAGGGGAAAATTCTGAAGAGCCTCAAACCATCCCAGTAATCCCCTGAGACTCCAGACACTCTCACAGAGCAGCATTTCCGGAGGATCACCAAATGCTTGGAGGCTTAGTGTAGGCAGTTTAGAGACTGACTGCATTTTTTGCCCTCCACTGTGAACAGAACCATTTTAATGTGAGAATTACAAGCATTTTAAGATAAATTACTCTCCAATAATTCCTTATTAGGCATTACACATCTCAAAAGAGAAAAAATTAGAACTGAACTTCACACCTCTGAAAGTTAAACTCATGAGACAAGAAAATGAAGATGCCCAAGGATGCTGAGCTTTTGCTAAACACTGCTGGATTCAGAAATGTTTTTAAGGGCCCTAGGCAAGCAGTTTGGTCGCTGACTTTGTTAATACTTGTGTCTTTTCTGGACAGTGGCAGGAGCTGTGTCATTTAGGAACCTGAAAGACCTCGGAGAAAGGTCTGTGAAATAGTTATGGAGGGTTTGTAAGATGTCATTCCCATGCAGCTGGTAGGTAAGTACCAGCAGCAGCTTGCAGGCACAGCTGGAGCCTGGCCTCTCCCTGCTGTCCGCTGCTAGTTAGATGATCATAATTATGACATCAAAGTTATCACTCCATGAGAAAATACACTTTGGTTTTTCAAAGACTGTGGCGTTTTGTGCACTACAATTATCCCCCACAGCTTCCTCAGAGCTAATTGCTAACCAATACCTGATTTTAGATGGCACAGATTGGCGTTTTTTTAAAGGCAGAAAAATATCTTTCTAAGGGGCTCTCTAAGAAGAGTTATATGAAATATGACTTACTGTACGAGCTGATTCCAGAGGACTTGCTAATTAAGCACCAAGTCATCTGTTAATAGAAGTAATTACAGAGGGTTCAAGAGACCTGGAATCATATTATTAATCATAGCCTGAATCTGCTATCCTGCTACGTCATGCACTCAATGATGTACTGTCTACAGAGGCAAGAGATGGAGATGAACTGAGTACCCCTAACCTAAATTACCTCCTGAGTCATTACCAGCATCAGCTAGTATCTGAATAAAAGAGAGGAGGAAAAGATAAAAATAAAATCACTAGGAATAACTCCTATTTTAATAGAAGACCCAGTTCAGGAAATAGGCTGAGGCATTGCAGGGGCATTAATATGTTATTGTGCTGAACTCAGGGTCAAAAGTCAGCCAGTTACAGAAAAAGAATTACGTACCTATAGGGTATACTACAGTCCATTTGTCAGAAAAGTTTTGCTTTTAAAGCCATAGCCCACGCTACAGTGCTGTTATGTGGCACAAACTAGCTTTATTCAGACCAAAAAGTCCTTATCCCTTTTCTTTTCCTAGAAATGTAATACGCTACAGGACAGGATTTAATTCACAAGGTTCCTGAGTAAATGAGGCGCACAAAACCAGAAAGAATCTACTCACTCCTTTCTCTCCATTCCTTATACTAAAAGGGCAGCTCTTGTTTACTATACAAGGTATTATCTTTAGGAAAGAAAAAATTCTTGAGGTAAAAAAAAAAAAAAGACCCATTATATTTTTACTGCAAAAATATTGAATTAAATGAGGTGGGAGTATTTTTACAATTCTGCTTGTACTAACGGCAGTAAATTGAGCATTGCCTTAGTTTCCATGGACTTGCTCAATTCCATTTCTCTTGATAAGGGGATCCAGCAAGGTTCACCATCAGTTTGTATATTACAAATGACACTGTATGTTATTGTAGAGAAAAATCCCCTATGACTTAAATATGACTTTATTATTATACCTGCTCCTCTCTCTGTTGATTTGGCTGAGAAAAAGTGAATTGTTCTTGTACTGCAGATGCTTTTGAGCAGTCCACATCCCCCTCTGAACACCAGGGGCTAAGGCTTTACCAAAGCTCTGGTGTAATGAGAAAAGAGCTGGGAGAACATTAGTCTTGTTCTCTCCAAACTTCTGAGCCCTTTCTCTGGTGAGAAGTTTGCTCAGCTGCCTGTACACCAGAAGGAAAAGCATTCCTGGCCAGTGTACTCTGGACCAGCTTGTGCCCCTTGCATTTCTCAGAGCAGCAGACCATGCCACCTCCCAGCCACTTGTGCTGTGCACAGCTTACAGGCAGGAGAATTTGGACTTTGCTCTTCACACGTGGTACCTTTGCAACAGCAAGGGCAGGGGATACTGAGAAAAGAGGGAGAGTGCCAAGTGCCATCCTCTCAGCTGCTCCACTGCCCAGCTGGAATAGTCAGGCTGATAGGCCTGGTAGAAGAAGAGACTTCTTTAAGGCTTGAGGTGATAAAGACATGTCAGTCAGAGACTTCAACCGAGGTGACATGAAGGCAAGTGTAGGAGAAATTGAATGGGAAGGTTAATTATGTGTCTTAGGGAGCTGTTATTGGGTTTGATAGACTAGAAGCAGAATTTGAGGTCCTTCCAACCCATTAAACAATGTCTTCCCAAGAAGGCCTAATTGAATAAGATTTGAAGAATCTTCACCTGGGCCCTACTGCCTCACAGATCCTACAAGGGGTCAAAAGGACTCAAAGAAAGACAACTGCAATCAAGGGCACTTACTAATGATTGGAACAGCACAAGTAGACCATGAGGCTTGAGTGGGATTCTCAGATACCTAAGAAATAAAAATGTAAATTTTACTCCATTTTGCAGATTCAAAGTTACTTTTGAGGCAGATAGAAACAATCACATACCCTCTTTTCCCAGGAACAAATAATCATCACGGAATAAAAAAGGGAGTAAATGTAAAGACCAGATGTTATCCATAAATGTGGCTCTGTATGATTTAAAATCTCTCAGTTTAACCTAATAAAAAAGCACTTCTTAGAATTTCTTAACCCTGAGATAAAACATGTGTGATACAGAATGTGGAAACTTCCAACCAATAAACATTAATAAATTTCTGGTATATCAAATTCATTTGGCTACATAATTATTTGCCATGCAACACGGAGTGAAAGACACTCTCTTTATTCATCCCAAGGACCCAGTCCGCAGATTAATTTAAATGCTTGTCTCTCAGTGGGAGTTGTCTGTTTAAAGCAGTTTTGAGGGTCTGGGCTACAGCTCTCAGCTCTTCATTGACTTAAAAAATGTGGTGTGGCTTCTTTATGCAGAAAGGGACTTTAACCCAAAACAGCATCTTTGTAAGAGGATTAGAAAAATTCCATTCTTTTAATGACTGGCTAGATGTTTGCTCTCCTTTACTTAATACTCTTTGTCCGTTATTCTTAATTATCAACATAAATGCTTTAAACCAATGTTGTAAGTAATCTGTCATTTTATCCAAGTTTTTGTTGAATGGTTCTTTTGAAATGATCTGATTATTGATTTCTTTAGGAGACCGTTCAGCTAAATTCCCATGCCTGCCCACGTAACAGCCCCTCTGCTGCTTTTGGGAGGTTCCTCTAAGACTCGTGGTGGTGAGTAAGGCTAGCAAACTTCACTGGATGGGAAAGATGTGTTTAGGATGGTCAGCAAATAGTGGCACAAACCCCGTTTTTTAATGTCATTGGGCATACCTAGCAATTTGTGCCACTTTTTTTTTTTTTTTGTTCCAAACCCTAATGTTTTTGCAGTGCCTTGATAAAAATGGAAAATTTTTCCCCCAAAATCTTGTATACCAATCAACTCCCTTGGATCCTAAGTAACTTAAAACTAGTATTGGACATCAGCAACTAACATAGCTCCTTAAAAAGTCCTGGCTGAGGACTTAATTTCATGGCACTAATATAGTCCTATGTTACAGGATAGTGTGTGATAACAGGCCTTTTAAAACAGCCAAGATATATTTTGTAATTTAGAAAATTACTCTGAGGAATCATTTGTCAGTTTAATGAAAATCTGAAACTACAGGTTTGCATAATAGAATTAATTGTAATGGCTCTGCTGGAATGATTTCTTTCAGATGGGTTATTTGAAGGATTGAAAGAGGGATTTCACAGCTGAAAGAAAGAAAGGATTTATCCTAAGACCCATGTAAGCAAAACACGTTTAAATTTCATAATACAGTGCCTTTGACTCTGTGGGACCATTGTTTTCACATGTCTTGAGATGCAGGAGATACTTCTATTCACAAGCCTATTCAAGGATATCTTGAAAGAATTCCATGCCCTGCTAATGCAGGTGTTCATCACCCACAGATGGCAAAGGAGTCAGTGCATTTCCTTATTACATTGTGACCTTACAGAGTTACAAAGAGTTACACGGGGTTGTGTCACATCCTTGCCAAGACAGAGCTATAGAGCAAGGAGAAAACCTGTTTCTAAGACAGAGGAAAGATTCAGGTCTCCAAAAGGTGAGATGGATATAAAAAAAAAATAATTTAAAAATACATAGCTCAGAGTGACAATATGGTCACCCAGAAAGCTGCCAGGAATCATCAGGCTCTAAATTTAAAACATCATTTCACAACAGGGGTGGTGACCTTATGGTAGAAAATAAGTCTTGATAATCCCCGTGTGTAAGTTTGCTGCTTAAGCCCTCAAATAGCACCGTTACTAGCAGGACCTCACACCCTTCATTGCTCAATACTAACTTCAGAGCACAATGTGTGTGTGTATGGTTGTGGGGGGATTCACAATTCTTAGGGTTGGGTCTCCCCCTACCCATATGATCACTCCCCTTCTGTCCTTCAAATAGAGGGTCACTTCCATTCCTCATTTTGTTTCTTTCACTGCAGTTGGAATGGGTTTGTCAACCCATTGGTGGGGAAAATAACCATATTTTGACAATTCAAGAACATCCCAGTGCCAGGCCTATGTCAATGTCAGGCTGCAAAAAGTCTTATGAAGCAAAAGTTGTTATGAAGCTCTAAAACAGAAGAGTTCAATTCCATACAGCTTCTGCTCTCACCAGCAACTTCTTGGCCAGTGAGCTGTGCCTGTGACTGGAGAGTGGCACTAAACAGACAGGAACAAATCACGTGGACACAGATGCAACAGCACATCTGATGCACAGAGAAAGGGAGCAGGTGGGACGAAGGTCCCAAAGCTCTGACCGAAACTGCAGCAAATAAACAGCAACAGTAGGTAGAGTGACATGTGTAAAGGGCGAGAGGCAGCACAGCTTGACATTTCTGCCATAAGGGCTAGCTGGGCCAAGTGACAGCTCACATCCTGGCCTCTCACAGCTGCAGTTACCATATTGTACCCATTCTTCCCCTAAAATACCGCTGAGTAGTCAATATGCAAACACTGCTGTTTGGATCCATGGCAAGAAGCACTTTTTAGTGCATGGACTACCAAAGGATATTGAAATACAAATTTTGTTATTGTTTTGGGACTTATTCCCTACCCCTTGGATTGAAACCTTCTCTATGTTACATGGACTTCAATTGTACTATACAAAGATATTTTCATTATGTGCAGTGCTGCTCTCTAGCCTTTCTCCACATGAAAGTCCCAATGTGTAAAGTAAGGTGTTTACTTGCCTTCTGCTACTTGGGCTATAATTTTCTCTGGGGGGAAAAAAAAGATTAAACCACATTTCTGAACTAGAAATCTAAAGTGTTATTATGGTCACAGCCATAGCAACACTAGAACTATAAGAACTGTAGCCACCTCCACTATATGATTTAAAATAAAAACATAATTATCATTGTCTTCTGGTAGCTAGGTAGAAAATTACGCATTGCGCTTGTGCCGCTTGTAATTCTACACAATTTGTTCCAAATCTGTTATTTGACAAGTGTAGGAAAGCACGACCAGGGGCTGGTATGCAAGGGAGTGTCTTGGGAACTGCCATAAGGCAAATAGATGTCAGCGAGTCGCCGGCTCCGAAGGCCACACTGCAGAGTTGGAGCAGAGTTAAACACGGCGTACTTGCCAACCTGCGAGCCACCTGCAGCTCCCTCCCTCTGAAGCAAACAGCAGTCAGTGCTCGGCAGACCTCAGCTGCACGGAGAGTATATTTATGCCCAACCTGTTTTCCCAGAAGGGCACAAAATACTGATTTGAACCAGCTTAACAATAAAGCAATGCTAATAATAGGACATTATCCTCCTTAGCACAGTTCTGCAGTTAGAGAGTGCATTTTTGGTTCAGCTGCCTTCTATAGGAAAAAAAGGTTGCCTCTTAGATTACAATTTACCCTGTATTACTTTGTTTATAACATTTCTCCACCCTCCATGCCACCCAGAGTGAAAGAAAGTTCATGACACTTTTGATGTGTTTTTTACAAAGAGTGCATTTCAAATAAGCTGGGGAGGTTAACTCAAGATCCTTTAATCCCAGAATATATCTTTGTTAAGGAAACAGAGACCAAACCATTGAAAACCCCAGCCAGAAAACAGGTTTGAGTAAATCCCTCACCCTGAAAAAAGAAAAAAAAAGAAATCTCAGACCAAATTCGGTGATGTACATTCAGACTCTTTCTGAAACAAGCCCCTGGGTAGTGGCCAAGGGGAGAGGGCTCCTGCCAACAGGGCTGTGGCTCTCCTGCCCTGGCAGCAGCCTGGCATAGCAGAATGGGATGCTGTGCCCTCACAGGTTTGCAGAGCTTTGTGGGTGCCTTGGGTGACCCCCCAGATTCCTTCTGTCCCTAACAGGCTCCCAGCATGCTGCCTCACAGAGGGAGGCCATGGGATCTTGGGAGCAGCACAAGGTCTGACAGCAGAGCATCCCCCACCCCTCAGGCAGCTCTCTGACAGGAAAACTTGCAAAGATGAACAGGTATCTTTGACCAGGCCTGACTGAAATTAATTAGCCTATCCCTCTTCCCTACTCCTTTGTAATGCAATGTTTTCTTCACTTAAAGGACACCAATATTTATGCATGTAAGTAGGTGCTGCCCTAGGTTGATGTCGACCCTAAGCCCTGGGAAAACAACCCATTCTGGTTACAAATGACCTCCCTTACCTTCACTGACAGCTAAATGTATGTCCTTTATTCATGGAGTGAAAATGACTGGACTAATGGGCTGGCACTGTTGTGTCTGCCTGAAGAAGGATTTTTAGAGCCACTACAAAGTCTGGTCCAGTTAAAACGCCCCCCAAGACTTTTTGAAATTTCAGTATCTCCTCTTTCTGTATTTGCTTTTGTTTTGGAATCATCAGTCCCAGGGAAGAGTAGGGCATAACTACACAGCAAGCTGAAATGCTCTGAGTCTCCAGTTTAGCTATTCTGCAATGTTTCTTTTTTAAAATAAAGTACCATAAAGACTGAAACTAGTAGTGGACAATGCATGTGAAAAAACACCTCCTCGTACAAAGGACCATATAAACTTATGTTTAGCTTTGGGAAAAGAGGAGTTTTTTCTCTGTTTGACAGAAATGAAAACAAATTGGTTTGGGGAAAATGAAGCAGAGGAGAATTTCTGGCTATCTTTAACCAAACCCTAAAACATTTCAATAGAAATATCACTTTACTCGCAGAAATGTTTGTTTTCTGTAAAATGATCCCAAACCAATTTTACTATCTTTGATTTGTGATTTTTCTCCCCTTGCATGAGCTTGCTCATTCTTCTCTGAACTATAGTGAAAACACGCATCAGTTAAAGTAAATATGTCACAAGCCAGAACTGGATTTAGTGATCCAGCATGACCAAACTAATATTTCATAAAAAGGTTTTCAAATCTTTTTCATAAAGACAATTTCTAAGCAATAACATTTCTTTTTTGTTCTTTTATGTCAGCCAGAAAAAAAAAAAAAACAAAGTGGAGAAAGCAGTAAATATAACAAGCAGTATATAAAATATTATAAAAAAATGGTAGAGGAATTTATCTTCTAGTGGAAAATGAGCTAGGCTAAAGTAAACTGAAGTCTCTACAGGCTAAAACATTTGAATTCCTAGAAATATTTGCATGCCTAGAGGTAAGCCCTTACCCTCTGCTATGGGTTTGGTAATTTTTCCCACCACAAACGATATCCTGTCAAGATAAGATAATAAATTTTCAATATAGCTTCTGTGAATTGCTGATTCAATCTTTGATTAATTAAAATGTTTTATAAATTTAATTTATATTTCACTGGAAATGCAGCTTGCTCTTTTTACATTTTGTTTCTCCTAAGAAGTGTCACTGGTTTGCTGTGACTTATCTTTTTTGTATCAGAACGCAATTTCTAATGAGTTTTTCTTTCCAGTAACTTTGCATTATCGCTATTTTGTGGTTTTCCAGAACTGATGGGAAGTGTTTACAGTAAAGAAACACTACCCACTTAAAGCAGCTTTGTCTGTCTGGAAGTTGTGCACTGTACCATGTTACACTCAACCCTGAAGGTTAGCAAGGGCCAGACTCCTGCAAGAGCCAGGAAACCCAGGAGCAGCTCAGGGTGATGATTTCTGGCACGTTGTCCTCCTGCCAGGTGTGCAGCAGGGAAAAAAGCCATAATAACTTTCTCAGGACTGCAGATTACTTGCTGTCGTTTGCCAGAAGCATTTACTAATGGCATCACGGTTTCTCCCATAAACTGAATTAACCTGCCTGCAACGCAGCTTACAGGAAGGGCTCGGAAATACCAAACATCAGGAACACACAGTGGGGCAGAGGACTTCAACTTCAAAATGCAGAAACAGCAAAAAACATGGACCTCAAAAATCTCACATAGAATAAGATCTTTCATCCCCCTCCTTTCTCAGTCCTGGCTCAACCGGTGGCAGAACACGTACGTGGGGAAAAGCAAGTAAAACCAAAATACCAAAAGCCCCAGAAATGCTTTTTTAGAGATCTGTCCTTCCCTTCTGCCAAATAGCCAGTTTTAGGAATGAAGCACAGTGGTGACACTAAGTTGAGGATTTTTGGGCCCACACCTGGAACAACTGAAGGAGCCACATAGGGGAGGATACCTCCATGGAGGAGAAGCAGCAGAGGCAGGGAATGTAATTTTGATATTAGCGTGATTTTTGACCCATTTGTACTAAATTGGAATGAATTTCTTCTGATACAGCACCACTGGAGGGATGGCTCTCTGATAAGTTGGGATGGCTTAAAAAGACTGATAACAAAAATGTATTTATCTGCATCTCTTGCCACAGCACCTGAATCTTTTCTGCACTTGTAGGCATGCCATGGGGTCTAGGCTCCAATGTCCCTGGTCTGTTGACCTGTTCTAGGTCACACGGGTCCCATGTGCATTGGACAGCACTGTGCAACACCCCCCAGTACTGAGAAAATCCTACTGGAAATAGACCTTTGCAATATCTGACTAGAACCACTCAACACCTGAATCAATGGATCAAATGTACATCCCCTAGCCAGTGATGAAGAAGCCCCTCCCCCTCTTGATTTGATATATTTCTTGGGGATCAATTAACCTCCTTTTGTAGGGAAAAAAGGTTCCCAAAAGTCCGATACCCAAGACTAAACCCAGAGCTTTCAAAACAGCCCTTACCAGGAGCATTTGCTTTTCTTTATTATTACTGTGCCTCTACTTTCAACTGGAGGTCTGTGTGTGGCCTTCATCTAAATTCTGTCTTTAAGGATGAAAAATAGAATTTTAAATATTTGTTAGTTAAGGGCCCCCACTGTCTTTTTAAAATATAAATACATATATCCTCTGCAGAAAAATGACAAATTCATGTTTGCATCGATGATTTTCCTTCCCGCTGTGCCCCCTCTCTCCCAGTCCTTCAAGGAATTTTGTCTAAATACTCTCCAAGGGTTCTCCCTGCTCCTGGCATGCATATGAATCTTCTATTAATGTCAGTGAGAGTTATGTCTGCATATTGCAAGAAGAAGAGATAGCTAAATAATTCATTAGACCCTACACATAAGTATGCTTTCCTTGATGAACAGTTACGATCAACATTCATGGAAAGGTTAATTTCTAAATATTTTTAAAAACTAACCAAGTGTTTCAGTTATTAGGACTCTGCCTACAACATAAGTGATTTAAAGCAGAGAACTGTGGGCAGCACAGATTCCTGAAGATTTTCTACAGCAGCATCAGTTACTGACGCTGACAGAGGAAAAATACAGGGGAGAAGGCAATCAATAGGGCTACATTTTTGACTTGACTTAATTCATTAATATTTGAAAACAAGTAAGTCTGGTTTGCCCCAGGGATTGGTAATAGGATACAAGCCTTTCACCTCCAGGTCAGCAGTTCAAAGCCAACTTTGGGCAGTTCTGACTGAAAGTCATTACTATCTATCTGAACACTCTTCAAGAGTATATGTAAAATAAGTTGGTGGTCTCTGTTTATTTCCTAATGGCTAAGGCCCTGATTCAGCAAAGCTCTTAAGCATGTACTTAATGAGAAGCAGATGTTCAAATCCTTTTGAATTTAAACATCTGAATACAGTTAAGCATGTTCTGAGCAGCCTCACCAGCATGGGCAGGCTGGAGAGCACACAGAGGAAGGTTTGCTAAATGAGACCCTCAGTGTGTCAGTTGTTTGTGCACACAGAAATAGAGGGAACAAGAAAGCCAGCCCATTTCCCCTTCCCCAAATAATATTACCCACATGCTGCACTGTATGCTAATAATGGCACAGCAGAAGAATGAGACTATCAGCCACAGAAAAGTTCCCCCTTTCATTCACCCGTACTAATGAGACCAGGTGGGGGAAAAATGTTTGCATTGCCATTATAAAGCAGAATATAAGGCCACAGAACTGAATTGCCTTTCTTGCTCCCCAGCCCATCAGCTTTCACGAGCATGGAATGTGCTTTAAAAAGGAGTGGAATAGGAACGTGGTATTTACATAACCTTCCTGCTGCTTATTCACGCGTGTGCTGTGCTAAAAAATGCATGCATATATGAATCCAATCTGGAAGAATGCAAGCCTCATAGCCCAACCACATGCAGTATTTATCTACAGGTAAAGGCCATTTCTTGAAAGTTAAGTCTTTTCAAGAAGGAGGTGGGGGGAAGTTACTTGGGAATTTACTGATTTGAGTGCTTATTTGTACTTGAAAATCATTAGGACTGGCATCTGAATAGAAGTTTTTAAACACTCCTGTTAAAGCCGTCATCTCTCTGCTAGATTAAATACCTTCTAAGATTACCAGTGGATCAGATTTGTTTTGCTTCTTTTAAAGAGAATTGTATTCTGGGACTTTTCCACGGTGTTGCTGCTTTTTGTCTTGCACGATCAAGGTCAACTGCTGTGAAATTAAAGCTAGTGTTTCAAACCACAGCAGACTGAGAAAACCACCATTTCAATACCATGACTGCATGTTAGTAAGGCAAGTAGAATTTCATCAGCTGCAAGTGCTGCTCCCTGTCCCTAAAGACCTCTGCAATGGGGTTAGCCATACAGCCCAGTAAGTCCTCCCACGAAGAAGAGATGGTCCCACTACTGCTGCCCTTCAGCTGAAATCAGTGGAGTGAATTATATCATGGGACTGAGATCAACATCCAGAGCAGCATTCCGTAAATCTTCTGGCCGGTTTTCGCTTGAATTACAAAGAGATAGCCAGCAATCAAATTGGTTCATAATGAAATGATCACACCCAATTTCCTGCAGCTTAAGCAACAGTTTTCCAAACATCTAATCTCAGAAGATTTCTATCTCGCAGTACTTTGGGTAAGGTTTTAATAAACGTCCTTTACTAAAATGCATGAAACCGCTGGCCTCTATTAAATTTGTCCATTGCTAGTGGAAAATCAATGTAAAAAGTCATAATAATCAAATCTTTGGCATGACTAAGAACTCCTCAGCCTGCAGGAATTCTCAGAAAACACTTCCTATAGCATGGATGCTCACTCTTCTTCTGGAACAATCAAGAAAGGCTATTCCAAAAACTCCTTCACTTGGTAACAGGATGCTTCATGCTGATCCCTGTTTTGGGACTCTTTATTGCTCTTTTAGGGCTCTCCAAGACAAGCTCTGAGTTCTTGTGTTTACAATGAATGCACAGAATTCACCCGTTTCTTTCTTTAATCATAAGGTACCTACAGTTTTGATTATGATAACTATACTGTTATACAAACATGGTAATTTCAAACTCTGAATTATTTCAAAACAATTTACACTGGCTGGTTTTTGATTGTGTCAAATTCGTAAGTTTTTGTACTTTGCAGCCTGTGATCAACCACTGACCTTCATAAAAGACTAACACAGCAATTAAATAGAACACAAAGTAAGTGCCTTCCACCCTGGCTAAAGTGGGAAACAAATCACTGTTCAGCCAATTGATGCTATGGCTCTTCTCTCATTTTGTTCAGTTTTGTGCTGGGAGAGCTCCATAACTTTGTGAATGGAGTTCACATCTATCTGGGATGCTACTGCTGTGCTCTCAGGCCAGAACTCTGCTTCTGCTCCTTTATCCCAGGGACTTTTTTGTTTTATTAGTCATAGTAGCCACAGGAAATGACAAGTACCACCAAGACACACTGATGATAAATAAAGGTTTGGAGCTGCCTTTCCTTCCCTTTCCCGTTTATGGGAGAGCTTTATCTACTATGACAGTAACCACCAGGAGAATCAGCTTCACTCCAGTCCTATATTGTATGTTCAGCTTTCCTGAGAACAAAGAGGAGGTCCTGGTTCATTATTCAAAAATGCTGTGACTATAACCCAAAATAGAAAAGAAAGCATAACAATAGGTGCCCAATGAAGGAAACACCTGCTTTTCATTTTCCTACAGTGTTTAAGTGAAGCAAATTAGATAACCTAATTGAGGACAAAACTTTAAATCCTGGTTAGAAATCAGAGCCGTGTTACACTGCCTCAGACTGACAAGCAGAATGAATGCATCTTGGATTCAATTTAATTTTTGGTGATTCTTAATTAAATTTAAGAACTTGAACAGAAAGTATGCTATTACCTGTTACGGTCCCATGATAGAATTTCTAGTGTCTCGCTGCAAGTGTGTCACACCAAAATATTTTTATTACTTGTATAACAGAACCACCCCTTACACTAGAGTGGGGCTTGCAGGATAAGGTGTTCTCCTTGAAGGGGTGTTTGGCATGGGCCAGACCTGCAAGAGACACCCAAGCAGACACCCTGGGAGAAGCACAGGCGTGGTTCTGACACACACTTTGGCCTAACCAGCCGTGATGAGCAATAGCCTGCACTGGCTCAATCCACTGATACACACAAGCAGCTCCTGGCAGGCAAGCAACTCCCCAGGAACAGGCTCAGCTAATCTACACAGCTCTACACTGCACCGTAGAGACAGCCTTCAGTGAGATATGAGCAAGATCCTTGCCTCAGGGAATTCCAGCATCCTCAAACACTTACAATTGTCTAACAATGCCAAAATACCTCTGAGATCTCAACTTTTAGGACATGAGAAAATAAGACAGATAAAGCCCTGGATGAAAATACATTCAAGTGCACACACAGGAGCCAGGAGGCTGAAGAACAAAGGAGCCACATTTCCATGACTTCCAAGCCAGTGCACAGACCGCTGGGGCAATCGAGCCCTGCTGGTATTTCCTCTGAATTCCATCCAGCCCCTGCCCCAAAAGCTGGTCACTAGGCTGGAAGAAGGGAGAAGCCATATGCAGGAACTCCTCTGGGTGTGGAGCAACACTGGGGGCCCTCTGCAGCTGGTCCCAGCACTTCTGGAACCAGAGCAGTGCCATCATATCCACCAGTGAATTAACACAGCAGCTGGACCACTTGTTTCCCCAGCAGTTTGCCCCCACAAGAGGTCCTGCAGCCACCATGGCTCTGGAATTTGCAGTGTGGCAGAGGTAGGCAGGGAGGTGGCTGAAGCCCTGCAGAGCCAGAGGCTGATGCCATTTCCTCATCAAGGGAGGAGAAAGGGGCAGACTGAAGCACAGCACCACGGATTGGTGCAAACCCTGCAGAAACCTCAATTCTCAGGGGCTGGCTGCTGCACAGAACAAATGTTGCATGTTTGTGGGCTAATGCTGTTTACTGTTCAGCGATGTCATTTAATGTTCTCCATGTTTTGCTTTCTGCAAAGTGGGGATGGGGGGAAAAAAATTAGTTTGACTTCAGAGATGTGCATTTTTCTTGTTCTGGAGGGGACACCTGAAAATGGAACATTTCCAACTAGAAAAATATATGTGCATCAGTAGTTCTCCTCCCCCTTCCTCATAAAATTTGGACAGTTTTCAAATTTATAAAGAAATGTGGAAAAGATTTAAATGTGAGCATTTTTGCCTTTCACTAGGAATATCTTGAATTACATTAGCTGGGAATAACACAGGTTTGTGTGTTTTTCTTGGAAAGCCAAAATTTATTTACTACAGGCCTTTGAAAACAACACCTGTGCACTCTCCCATCTCACTCCTTTCCCTCAGTATTCTCCAAAAGACTCAAGACCCCAAAGTCTTATTTTGGATGTTTTCAGCAAGGTTTCTGTGACCCACTTAGAGAGGGACCCCCCTTTGAGGATCTGTGGAGGGTTGGCTGGCATGCAGGAATTCCAGCCAAGGTGTTAAAAAAACATCAAGCCAATCTTGCAAGGACAGACTTGTTCTCTGATAAGAACCATTTTGTTAAGCAGAAGGGTACTTATGAAAAAGATACTTTCAATGCAAATTTTCTATTTAAACACCTAAGCACTTTAACCGACAATATTTTACCAAAAGGCACTCGTAACTTAAGCTGACAGCCAGGGTTTGGAAAGAAACTTCTCTTTCATCTGTTTTTGCCAATATTTCAAATTATATCTGCAAACAGAGCATGGAGAAAACATATCTCTAAATATTTTATTTTGAAGCTCTTGCCCTCCTCCTGCCAGTTGGATCACCTTTCCTATTAAATCAGATGGAATGCTCAGTGACCATCAGTACTGTGAGTCGGAGCTACCATAGCTGCCCATAAACCTGAATTTTGCTGTCACTTGAATATAACAACAAAGGATGGTAACTTCATTAAAGAAAAGAAATGAAACTCGAAAGAAATGAACCTATGAAAACACAGAATTAGATTCCATTCTCCAGGTTCTCAGAAATCAACAACCTGGACACATTACCAAATACAAAGAACCTCGCCAGGCACATTTAGTGTTCTACACTATCAGAAATCTCTACATAGACCAGCTGTAGGCCTGGAATCAGCTCAAGGGATATGAGAAGGTATGATTAAACAAGATTTCTAATTCAACTTTGAAGATTCAGAAGGGATCTGATCCAAAGCCTACTGAAGTAAATGGAAAAAAATAGACTGATATCTTAGTTTAGACCTATTCAGTTTGGATACAGTTCAGAGAAGTACTCATACTTGGCAGCTGATGTAAACTAAACACATTAACCTATCATTAGGGAAAAAAAGGTGCCAGAATAGATCTATATAAGGACAAATCTGTGAAGTATTGTTTTATGATCTGTCTAGCCATTCCAGGGTTCCAACACCTTAGCAGAGAGGTAAAACAAACTTTTGGTCTATTTATACATGTGAATCATAAAGATCTGATCCTACCCTTTTGTCAATTATTGCCACAGATAAATGCAAGTCTACAAATAAGTAACATCTTATGGTGAAATTAGGGCTGCTCCCTACACCTCTTGCCTTTAATTGTCTTTGACACTTTGCTTCTGTTTGTAACAAAGAATTTATCACATTAATGTGATAGAACTCCATGAAATCATTCATTTCTTACTCACATATTTGTATTTTAGTAGCAAACTATAACAGAAATTGACTCTTAAACCTTAGCTCAGTATTAATTGCTAATTAGTTTGCCATTATGACTGGAATGCCTTCTAGCATTCTAAGTCAGTTTTAATCCATATAAACAGCTAAGGAATGCTCTATCTCAAAACATGTAATTATGGGGGATTATATTACACTTCCAGCATTTTGGCAAAAGCTTGCAATGGCAAAAGACACAAAGTAATACCAGCCTTCTTGTGATTTCATACAAACAGGAAAAAAAAATGCTCTTTATCACTACAGCACATTTGCTGTGGTGCCTCCCATTTTATTTTTCATTTTAGAGATGGAGGCCTTCTGTCCCTCACAAAGTTTTTTGTCTTCATTCTCTTTTGTTCATGTCACTCCTAAAACAGAGAATTTAGCAGAGCTGGAATTTATTCTCAAATTTCTTAGACAATTCCTGTACATCCCCATCAGATATGCTACTCTTCTTTTAAATAAGGTTACGCTTAGAAAATCCAAACAAAACAACAAGATAGACCTTTGTTTTTTGCCAAAAATTAATTGACTGTTGTGTGCATTGTCTGCTGGCTAAGGGACAGCAGATTTAAGTACCAATCATGCTTATGAGTGCCATGGTTCTTTTAGAGAAAGCTCAATTTAAATCCAAGTATCTAGCTTGTGGGCATTCCCCTTCTTTTTGAAAAGACACAACTGTGAAGCATTTATTGTATATATAATAATTGTATGTATACACCTCAGCCACAGAGGTATAAAAGAGCAGGAGACAAACTTCCCTTTCTTGGGATAAATTACTGGCTTGAGACCAAAGACATCTGCTCAAATATCTGAAATATTTAGGTCCTGGTCAACTGTCTGCCTTCCATAAGAGTAGAACCCTCACAAGAGGGCACTCCACAAGAGTGAGATGAGACAGGACGAGTGGTCACCGGGGAACAGCAGAAAGGAGAACTCCCCTTCCCTTTTGTCCTCCAGCCATTGTGCCCACTCCTTTAAGATTGGTAAGGATGTAATTTCCGGTCAATTTCAGCCCTGGATTTTCCTAAGCAGGCAGTGAATCCAGGAGTTAATGGCCCTGCTGACAGCCCATCCCACCCTGGCGCTGCTGGCCCTCCCAGCTGCACCCAGCAGTGCTCAGCGCTTTGCCTGGACACTCCTCTTCCCTGCACACCTGGAGTGAGGCTGCACTTCCCCAGCTCCCACCCTGCCCAGGGCTCACATCATTCCTTCTGTTTCTTGCCTGCAGCAAACAACCAGTGTAGTTCTTGCCTTTCCTCAAAAAGCAACAACTCTGCTTTCAAAGAGATGGACGCTCTGCCCATGTCAGTGCCAAGAGACTCCACTGTCCTTTGATAGCTTCCAGCCTGATGCCTTAAATGGCTACCTAGAAACACAGACTAGACAGGAATAAAGGAGGTATTTATTTGAAAGGCCTTCAGATGTACACTCTGGGCTCCAGAGGGTCCTGCCTCAGTGGATCCCAAAATGGATGACAGGTCACGGGTTCTTTACACTTTTATGTCAGCATAAATTCACCAAGCAGAACCCAGCCAATGATGGAATTTCCCCAAGCTTGCCCCCCTCTCCCCAAGATGATGGTTTACAGTTCTTGGGCCTAGGATGGTCTGGGTGTCCTTGGAGAGCGAGCTGGAGAGGCTTTGTTATGTCTGTGTGAGCATGAGAGAACAGCACTTAACAAGCTACAGGAAGCTTCAGAGTTACACTAGCAGTGCAGGATTTGAAAAATATAAAAAGTTAAAACCTAAGGCATCATTCTGCTCCTGTGGGCCCACAGAAATGTCCCCTCACTTCCTGGCTGCCTTTGGACCTTCTTGAAATTAAGAGACAAACTTGATTGTCCTTCTCCCTAGCCAACCCTTAGGTTTCTCATTGACTCTACTAATGATAGCCCTGCTTTTCAGCATCCTCTGCTGGGTCACAGCTTTCCAAGACGCCTCTCTTTCTTTTCAAGCCCTTTAGAAGGAGTACATTTGACAAGATATGTCAATATTTTGCAATAAATGGATATAGTCAGCTTTTCCTATGACTTGACCAGTGAATGAGCAGAGCTTTTATGAATTTTAGGTCCTGTTTTCTCCTCTTCACTTTAACCAAAGCCATGGAAAAACTCCCAGATGGATGGCTTGAAATGGATTTCTGGTAGACATGTTTTTAAATCCAAGTCTTTTGCACTTTGGCAACACAGTGTCATTTTCACTTAATTTTCCTGACAACCTGCCAATAAAGCCAAAAGTCTGTTTAGAAAAAGTGAATTAAAGTGCACCTTTCTCATCTGAAGAAATAACATCTGCTGTTCTAAAGATAACTTGTTATTTCTCATGGAAACAAGATATTTAACATCTGAATCTTGTTTGTTTTCATCAAAACCTGGAAAAATAACAATAACTGACTTATTTGGAAAGAGAAATTTGTTTCTGAAGCACATGCTTTAAGAAATGTAAGATCCTGCCCTCCCTGCTCTGCTTGTCACAGAAGTTTTAATTTTGAATCATTCAATATCCCAGTATTAAACCTGATGAATTTGATTCCAAGTGTAAGAAAGTTCTTTCATCCCGTGAGTCATTCAGCTTCTCTCTGGATGGAAGCTTTACTGATTCAAAGTTTTCTGTGTCGTAAACAAGCTCATCATTTTTCTGTGGAAAATTGTCACCTTACAAATGGATCTTGCAAGGACTCTCTGCCAGCTGACTTGTATCCCAAAATAAAAATTACAATGGTTTAGGCAATATTTTTTTTTAAATCCATGAAGTTAACCTAGAAGAAAATCCTTACCATCTAAATCAGTGGAGATTTAATGGGAGTCTGTCAATTTAGCTGGAAAGTTTTTTTTTAAGCATTTGGCAGATTAAATTTCTCAATATCAACAAACCTCTAATGTCACTTAAGTCCTGGAAATTGAGTTTATTTGTCTTATGGATGAATAAAGCTCTCTCCCAAGCACTGGATTTCATTCTTTGTGAAACCAGTGTCTTATGCAGCACTGAGTGGATAACAAGGCATGCATTTAATACATAAAAATCAGAGTCATGAGACACTGAAAGTTAATTATAATGTAGCAGAGTTTAGGGGTCAGGATTAGCAGGCTAAGATTACTTGTCAGTTGGAGTAAAAAGACCAGGGAAGAAGAGGTCCATCACAGTCAGGTAATAAGAGAGGGCATTAAAAGGACATTTGTGGAGATTATTTGTTTTGTTTCAGGTTTGTTTTGTTTCTGGGGGGGTTTTTTTGTTTGTTGGGTTTGTGGGGTTTTTTAAACGAAAAATCTGCATTTGAAATTTGGTCCCAGCTATCCAAAAATCAGAGGAAGTTATTGGATTTTTGAACTTTAAACTTTGTCTTTAAATCAAAAGCTTTAACTTTGTATACTTTTCTTTTCCTGGCATTGGTGAAGCACACTTTCCCTCTCATATTATTTCCATTCCAGCCTTGTGCTATGAAAGGAAAAATCTTATGGAAAGAACATAGTGCCTTGACTGTCTCTATATACTACAAAGAAAAAGGAACAAGCTGAGCAGCACTTGGGACTAGATATGTATTAAATACACGTTACAATGAGAAACAGACTGTACCAACTGTAGGCTGGAGTGACATATCATTTTCAGATACATTCCACTTCCATGTCACTTTAGCAGCATTTATCACATCAATTGCTAAAAATTAGATTTGGCTGGCAAAGAAAAAGGTACAGAAGAAAGGTATTTGTCTTGGCTTATCCAGAAACCTTCAGCTGTTTGTATTTAGGGAGTAGAACTATTTAACGTGGGCCTGGTCCTCAAGACTGTCCTCAGTTTTATATTCACTCCCTACTCTGGAAAACTTTCCAGTTGAGTCTAGTGGATATTTTGCTGCAGTTTAAATTTAACTGAGAGCTAGTGCAGAAAACTCTTTTGCACATGATTACTGGTGGTAATCAACCTCCTTAAAGTCAATGGGAATATTTACTTGAATTGTCTTAAATGTCCTTTGTAACCTTGAATAAAATTTTTTACCATGAGGCCAAGAACTTTTAATAATTCATCAGAGAGGAAAAAATTTATCCTTCAGAAACCTTCCCAGACAATTAAAAATCTTACCCAAAAAAAAAAAATTTATTTTCTCCTTCATCCCCAAAACAAATAAAATGTAACTGGCTTTGCACTGGCCACTTAAAATAGCTGAGATGGTGTCCTTGAGATACACGTGACCAATGACAGCCTTAAAAAACAAACTTTCCTTGCATACGTGAGACATGCAGAATTTCTGCGACTTGCTGCAATTTTGTCCAACTGTTCTTTAAAGTGCACATATGCTGCTATTCCTATTCCTAGCCTTTGTGGTTAGGCTGCCACCAGCCAAGTTTCCAAAATAAAATCCAAAGTTCCTACAACGGACAGAAGTGTCCGGTAACATGGTGCAGTACAGTTAGAGATTAGACCAGTTGGTAAATAAAATAATACATCACTTATTAGTTGCAGGCCGGGGGAAGCCAAGCCCAGGAGGTGGGGAGGATCAGCACACGGCTGCCAGACACTGCTAAGCCGGCACAGAGCGCTAAGTAGGGCAGCGGCAGCCGAAATCAAAGGTTCACAAATTGGCAGGACACATTCTTTTGTTGCACAGTCACTGGTATTTGAAGGGTGAAATCCAAGCTGCGCTGAAGTCACCGGGAAAAGTCTCTGTGAGCCAGGACATCACCTTAATAGAAAGTAATTAACCTCGCTATTCCTGCCAAGAGTTTGGGTCTGTGGGCACCAACCCATTAAGTCCTGAAACTCGCCTGTGCTACGAGAGCAGTCGCTGCAAAAATGTGCAGAGCACGGCAGGAAAAAAGGTTGCCCTGGCGAGGTTTGCACAGTGCCGTGGTTGCATGATTATATAGGAGAGAGTCTCCTTTTCCAAGCCAATATCAATGATAATCAGCAGGGATGTGAAAAGAGATGATGAAAAATTACAAGAGGGCATTTCAAATGCAGCTTTGGCAGCGGGCAAAACTCGCAGCTTCCAACAGCTCTGTCTGCAGTAGGGAAAGCAGCCCAACTCAGTGCCCCGGGATCTAAGCATGGCCTTGAAACTTCTGCCCACATTTTAGGCACCCAACTTCTCCCTTGGTGGAAAAAACCCAGTAAAAGCTAACTTTTTATATTAAGCACTGTGTTTATTTCAAGATCATATTTCTCTTTGGTAGGACAGGAGACCTTTCAACCTTCATACACATAAACTGGAGGTCTTCTGGAGCTGTTCCCACAGCATTCACTGACAAAGATAACACTGAGCACTCCTATCCACCCTTACTTCTTTAAACTGAGTCAGGCTAGAATAACTAAAATTGGTAAGGAAATCCATTCGAGGGGAAAAGGTCTTGACTCATCACAATGGGAAAGACCAAAATCAAGATGATTAAAAACAGTAAGCGTTCTAGAGCATGAAACGAGATGCTGTCTCCTCTACCACTGAATAACATCTTCCAAAGGAGTGGTCTGAAGTCTTTTTCTGGGTGGAGGGATAGCAGAGGCATTTTGAAAATATGGCAGTTTTTATCTCCAACTTTACAGAAAATATTGTCCCTTCCTGTCAGATGAGCATCTGGCCATGGTGAGCCAAATAGCCATTGATTACCATAATTTACTGTCTCTGGAGACGAATGTGAATATCACACATTTCCAGCTTCCAGAAAATGCCCTTTCTCCCTCTCTCCCAGCAGAGACCACCACGTCTCCACCAGGCCCACATTCCACTGGCACTCATCCAGCTTCCTCATGTCAGTGGGACTATGCAGTGTTGCATTTCAGTGCAACCATCAGGCTGCTGTTTGTCTTAGAAACACACTCTGCTCAAGGGCACTATGAAACCTGAACTCCTGTGATACACATTGGATCGCAAAACCCGGGAGAAAGTACATAGAAACACTAGAAAAAGCATTTCTGACTCATTGAAATCACTTCTCAGAGAAGGTCACAGACAGGCTCTGGTCACTCAGAGGAGACTACAAAACTTTCCCGTCTTCCCCCTTCCCCTTTACCACCAGAAAAGTAAACAGCAACCAACCAAAGTAAACCTTAAAAAAAATTAAAATTATTACCAACTTTAAAAGACAATCACTACTGAAATACTAAAAATCCACCACAAACAACAATGCTCTGCTGAACAGAATTTTAACCCTAAGGACTGTCATGCATGAAAAGTTCAAAGGACTGCAGCAGAGGTTTTGTCACAGGCACACAGTAAGGCACACAGGATGTAAATGTGTATTAGCACTGAGAGAAGATACTTGTTACAGTGGGGGTTTGGGTATGCTTCTGGTTTTGCAATCACAGTTATTGTTGTGAAAGCACAGACTTCTTTGGGCCCTGTATTAGGATGACAAATAATGCTCTCCAAAGTCAGTAATGTCTAGGGCCATATGGAAACCCTGAGACTCATGTTATCAGCATTATTGTGAATGTGTTTAACTCTTAAAGTTTCCCTTAGTTCAGACAAATACCCTACAAATAGTTTTCTCTGAAAAGGATTTGTGAAAGTGTTTTCATTCTTGTTCTGATGTTAGGATTTGGTGATGAGAAGTGATAAACATTCATAACAGACTTTTTCTGGTACAATAACTACAGATTATACAGGACATAGTCGAGTGAACATTACTGAAATTGGCCTGATATTAGATACCCAGAGCGTATGTTTTCCAACTTGTTGGCTCTGATTGTAAATGAGCTTGTCTTCCATTTAAACTACAGTTCATTTCCAGAGAGCAATTTCTACTGTTTTAAAACCAGTCTGTACATGTTGTACCTAAAAGCAAATGAAGAACATTTAGAGATGGGAAGTAGCATGTGTATATTTCCAGAGAAAACAGCCATTTCAGCAGAAAACCATGCCTGACAGTAAGTACTTGACCATAATCAGCCTGGCAGCAGAGATGTTACATGGCATGGTGATGTATCTCCAAAAGATTAATCTTATTGATAAAAACTGAACTAAGAATCTTGTGCTCCTTTGGGTTTATAGGCAGTTTCAGAGTGTAAATCCTTCCTGGACTGAAAAAATCTAAAATTAAATTGAAGTCAAGAAGGGATTTTAATAATGTAGAAATGTATAGTCCATGTATTTTCACACGTCTTCGAGATAAAAAAATCTTCTAAAACACCTTCTTTGTGTGTCTGCATGAGCAGCATTATTTGTTGGGTTACTCCCATCAGGCTTGCAATATGCCCATTCCACCTGTTTTATAACTTACTGTCACTTCTCTTATCCGTAACAAGGGTGCAATGCCTACCTGAGACCTGATCTGCTCCCTTGTGCCTTTGATGTCCCTCACTCTGCGCCAGGGGTCACAGTGCTGGCAGACATGCCATGGGCTATGAATGATTTAAAGCAACAGGTGAAAGTCTTCAAATGAGTGTATTTACCAGCACCTTTCAAGGACTCTGTATCAGCTATGCTTGATCGTATTCTGTGAACCTTCTCAGATGCACTTTCCTTTGTGTTGCTGTTTAGTGGCACGGTCACATTTCGTGTAAGTTTGCTATTCTGTGAATTTCACATGTTCATCTTGTAAAGCTGGACTTGTGCGGATGCCTAATCTCCTGGGCTTTCATCACTCAATAAGGGGCAGATGCACTTCAGCGTTAAGCAAACTATTAATATTTCCTACATTTCCCATGGAAATACTTCTGCCTGCATCTCATCCACTTGCACTTTCTGTCTTTAACATTCACTTCTGCTGCCTCCTCTTACTGCAAGGGTCTGAATTCTCCTATGCCCTAAACAATTTGCTGGTCTACCTAGCTTTCTTCAAATCTTTTTCTTAAAAACCACTTCTTCTAGAGCTATACTATCCCACAAATCTTTGACAGCTCATCACCCCCTGAGGTACGGCATGACCTTTAGCTAGAATTCCAGCATCAAGCTATGATCAGACACTCCTCTTTGGCACAACTGCAAATTAGAAGAATCCCTACTCCTATCTTCAAATGCTTCCCAAGATGTTACATTTGCATGACAGGTGGAATGATTACAGACCTAATTGTGAAAGAAAAAATGAAATCAAACAAATCAAATGCAAAAACTGCAAAGTTCCCTAATGCAAGGAAAAAGATACTGAGGACTATAAAGTGGAAAGAATGTCATTAGAGGTCATCTGTAAATACTGCCCTGTCCACTAAAATAACACACACAAAAGCAACTGTGAGAACACACACCTCTGATCTCAGGGTTTCAGTACTGAAAATTTCTGTATGCAGCAAGGAAATAAAAAACTTTTCTTCTCTTTCTTGCTCTGCTTCCATTTATCTCACAGCAATATAAATGTGCTTATCATGCAAAGTAAAGACTAAACAAAAATTATTCCCAGATTAGAGACAGTCAGTCAGGATTTCCTTGCTAGACAACATGATATTTACTGTACACAGAACAGCAAGATTGGCTTCTAATGCTGATAATAGAAGCAATGCTGATAAAAGGCTAGAGAACAGATCAGGAGCTAGGAACAGTCTGTTTTAATCCATGCTACACCACTGTTTAGTCATAATGCTGACTGGAATGTTACGCAACTCAACGCCTCTCTTCCCACTACAATGTGCTTCTAGTACGTAGCTCTAATGCTGTAAGTAATTCTTTAAAAGTTCCAGTAGCCTCAAAGCAAAAGATGAAGGGATCACTCAAATGTGTCCTTGAGTTCCTGGCAGCATTCTGTAGCACACCAAGAACAAAATATTTTGAGGTGTTTAAATATAAGTGAATTACATTTAAAACAAAGATTTTAAATAAAAAATAAATAATTAAAAGCTGCAGACATTATACACACAATCTTGGCTTCAGACTCCATTTGCAGATTGATAATGATCAGCACCTATAAATCCTCATGGGCAGTGAAATGTTGGAAGAGAGAGAGAATGTTTTCAACAATAGCTGATGTCTGCATCAGCAACAAAAACAGTCTCTGAGCCCTGGCATCAAGGAGCATTTGATGTGAACAAAGTGACATCTTGTTTCATCAAAGGTTAATGAGTACAGCAGCTCTGTCAGCAATACATTAAGACAGCAGTGTCACTGTTCGTCATACTTGGTGAGTTCAAGGCAGACTGCAAGCATCACCATTCGCGGATTTGTTGGGGTTTCTTTTCTCTCTCGGCTCAGTAAGTTTAACGTGACAAGTTAGTATTTCCCCATAAGCAACTCTTTATGCTGTTTTTCTGTAGAGCAGAAGTGTTTTTCTAAGCCTGGTACTTGTGCTGACTGGAAGACTAGAGGCTTTTATCAGTAAACTTAGTTAAACTAGAAAGTATTAGAGAAGATGTAATACAATATTATTAACCTTTCATTTTGTTTTACAATTTTCTGATAAAGAGCTTTTGTTGGATTTTTTAAAATGTAATATTGCTGAGTTAAAGACTTTGTTTCCATGCAAATATATTCGTGTAAAAGTTAAAGTTTATAGATTTATCCATAACTGTCCATGAAAATGAATGGAAAAGAAGATATCAGCATGAACTGGGGAGGAAAAAACCAAGCAGTGGTGAATTGCTGCATAGACAAATTTCAGCACTATGCACAAATTCTGCTGCTAGATCCAGTGTCACTGGGCAGTGCTAAGACATTACAACTGGCTTCTGGGCTCACAGCGATTTCTGTCAGTATCTCAGGAAATTATTATGGGGCTGAACAAGCACCTAACTACAAGATAGATTAAATAAGACTGTATGCATGATAAAGGTTTGGGATCTGGGCCTTAGATGCAATAGCACTTGTTGAATTCTGTCATCCAAGTTCACAACAAACAGTGACTCATTTCCCTGATGGCTAATGTCTTTTTCTAATACTAATATTTCTCTAACTGTGACATGGATGCTGCTTCTTCACCTCACATGCCATCAACTTCCATTATCCATGACTGAAGCCAAGCATTAGAAGCTTGTTTCCTTGGGAGCTGCCCGGATGAGGTAAAAGTGTTTGTAGCCTTTAGCAAGGCAGCAGTGTTATGTTGTGTTTATTATGCTATCAGTCTGTGAGTCGTGCTCAGAGTGCTGCTGAAAGTGCTTCTGAGTCTCAAAGCTATTGGCAAGTTGTGGCTATTTCCAAAGGCTTTGGTTCTCCCTCCTCTGAGGGCTGACTGACTCCTTTGGGACAGCATTTCTATTAGCATATTTGCTTTACATAAGCCAAACTTTCATCTCTGTCAGTCTCCAGCTAGACAAACCTTAACAGCTTAGTGCACAAAGGTCTTGTTTACATCACTGCATATTCGTGTTTCACAAGACAACCTGTACTTTATAGAATAATCATAGAAAATGTGGTTCAAATGGAGCTCAGGAGGCCTTGTAGTCACAAGGTATTCTTATGTAATTCCTGATAGATAGTTGCATAATCCTGTTTTAAAAATCAGAGGTTTTAAAAACGGAGGTTGTAGAGGTCCCACCCAACCCATTCAACCTTTGCTTTAGAAAGGTTCCTTCTCTTCCATAAAATATTTACCTTCTTGATGTTAAAACTTAATTTCATCACAGTGAACAAGACAAACTATTCCTCTCTTTCCTGCTGCCCATTCTAAGGCTAACCAGATATTCTTTTGTTTTCTCTGCTGCTTCTCTTCAATGCTGCATAGAAAAAGGACTCCTATATATAACTTTTCCCAT
Source organism: Vireo altiloquus (assembly GCA_013396875.1). Taxonomy (NCBI): domain Eukaryota; kingdom Metazoa; phylum Chordata; class Aves; order Passeriformes; family Vireonidae; genus Vireo; species Vireo altiloquus. The sequence goes on from VZRF01004505.1 coordinate 208,295, forward strand.
TTCCTCTGTAGCAAGCAGCTTTACTGAATCAGATTATGCAGTGATGAAAATTTTGATTTGTGCCTCACCTGTTATATTCATGCACAAAGCAGTCCCATCTGTTTTTAAATCTTATTCTTTCACTTTTTGGCTAGCATTCCATCCCATTTGCTAAGGGTAAAGATGGCTTCGAGTTTGGAGAAACTGTTTTGGCAAGTCCATTTTGGGGTTTTCAAAGCAGAGAGAATGAAGGCAGGCATGACTTTTGCCCTGGTTTCCTAAGGCTAAGAGACCTACACAATCATGCTGCACAAGACTTTCTGGTCGCCCATCCCACCCCCATAACAATGTCTGATCCCTTAGGTCAACGTCAGCCTGATCTGACAGGAAGGAAGAGTTCAAAGACTGAGTTTCTGCAAGACTTGGAAGGAAGGGAAACTAAAAAAGGGACAAACCAACCAAGCACAAGAGTATGAATCAGAATAAGGAGATAACATATCAGATATTCAGAATATTTTAAGGAGAGACACTTATAAAATATCTCTTTTTCAGGACAAGTTTCCTGTGAAGAGATAGAGTAGCCTAGAGCACATATTTGCCTTCCAGGTCCCAGAACTCCTGAATCCATTTGTACTAACATGAAAAATAACTTTGAAAATAAGACATTAAATAGGGTTATTATTTCTGTGAAGAACCTTTCATCAACAGATCTGAAAGCATGTGACAAAAGGAGGCCTTGAGCATTATCTCTGGTTCATGTACTGGAGAACTGAGAGGTGATGCCACTTGCCCAAGGTCACTAGATCAAGGGAGAACCCAGGAGTCCCTCAAACAGTTTTCCATACTGCTTCAGGAACACCTCAAGTAGAATCAGGTTACTTTTATTTTGCTATCCTATTTTTTTTCCTCTGTAGACTTTACACTTTCATGAGAGAGTGATCTGAGCTACTTTTATTTTTACCTGGCAGACACAAACCAACAGAGAATAGCACATCTCAGATTTTGACAACTGTATTCAAGTGAGTATCCAAATATTAAAGCATTCCAAAAAAGATAGTTACTTTTGAAAATTAAGTTATTTCTGTCCGAATTAATAAAGGGAGTTCCAAAATCATCTCCAGCCCCAGATGACTGAGGGCAGGAACTCTTGCTGAATTCTGGGTTGGGTTTACTAGACTTGTCTAGAGAAGTACTATTTGCTTCCACATAAAAATCATGTAATCCTTGTGTCCTCTTAATCTGAACATATGATTTGCTTACCTTTAAATATATTCTAGGATATTATGTAGCCTTAACAGCTGTATTCAGCTATCCTAAATTATTCTGTTCCATAATCAACATCCATCCACAAGTAGTTTCTAAAAAATCAGTCTGAAAGAATGTCACACTGAAAAGGAAATTTCATGGGGGATCCATGCTCATTTTATCAGAACCTGTTTTATTACTCCAGACAAATTCATGCAGTATCAATGACTGAGGATAGAACACAAAACAATGTCCCCCTGCTATATATTGCAACAAATAATGGTTCATTGGAAATAAGCCTTCCAATTGCGATTCCATCCATATAACTAAATAAGTGAATTGCTAAAAGCACTGAATCCCAATGATGTCTCTAAGACGTCAGGAAATGAAAAAAAAAAAGCTCTCTCTTACCATACAACTGCATTTAAAATTAAATTATCCAGCAGCCTCCCTCACCCATCACAAGTGGTACTTCTAATATCTTCACTTCAACTATGCAGATCTGAAGAACCTTAAAATGGTTGGAGATGGCCACTGAGGAGAGTTGATAACAGTAAGTGCTACTTGAGTTTTAAATCTAGTTAGAGATACTTTATTCTGGCCATACCAAAATCTCAGCATGCCTGTGCCTTCATCAACACAGGTATAACAATGCTAATGCTGGGATTACTGCCCTGAGCCCCAGGGAAGCAGGCAGCCCTTCTCTCCAGGACAGGCATTCAGCCCTGTGACCGGCAGGCTGAGCTAGCCAGGCATCATCCTGACCATAACTGAGATGCTGCATCATGGCTATTCTTAACATGTTTTATGCTTATATATTTATCCACTTCTGCTTCAATGTTTTTATCTGACTTTTTTTTTTTTCATAGTAGTTTTGGGCATTGTTTCACTAAGGCACTTTAGCAAATGTTTAATTTTTAAAGGAGCCATCTTGTACAAAGCAGGGCTTCTACAATACAGTCTTTTTCCACCTTACATGCAAAAAGCATTTAAACACATGTTTATCCCTCGTGTTGACCTGGAAGCACTGTTCTAGCGACAGAAGCAGAGCTCTTGGCAGCAGTCACCATCCCAATACTGCTGTATCATTGGAACAGATCACACTTGATCTTGAGGAGTCTTTTTATTCAAATCCTGTGCCCTTTACTAAAGGCATCACTAGTAGTTTTGAAAAGGGCACTTTTCTTTTTGAATACTGTGCTCCAGTTCCCTATCACACACAGCTTTTAAACCAGTATACACACAGAGTTTTAAAATAAGGACGAATACAGTAGAAAGAAAAAAGGAGAAAAATAAGATTTGTTTTCTGTCAGGGGAATGTCTAGTGTAACATGGTGCCTCCTGAAATAAAGGACAAAGACATGGACTGGAAAAATATTCTGAAAATGACGGCACACAACAAGAATCTGCATTGATATGTACTGTATAGAAATGTTCAGATTTCAATAAAGAACATACACTGTTAATTAGGTCTAAGTTGAAAATAATATCAAACACTCTATGGGGATTAGAACAAAGCCTGTGAGCATGCACTTACACTGAGGGTGATTTTAGTCAATTTTTTGTGGGTTAAAATTAATGAAAGGAGAGAAAGAGCCAATGGAATATGAATAGAAACTAAGTTATTTAATTAACCCAAGTGATTTTTAGATGCATAATCAGTTTCAGAGCCTAACACTTACTGCTTTCAATAGCTATTTAAAACACTACTTGGGATGTTAAGGATTACGTGCGTGCTTGAATGAAAGTAGGACTTTGGAATCTGGATTACTTCTTTGAGCACTTAGGGTCTGGCACAGCAGCCCCGAATGCACACGTCTAAGTGTGCTGGCTCACATGAGAGAGGCTGGTGATGTGTGTGTGTGGTGGCCACAGCCTTCACACACAGCAGGGAACGCCAGGGCTGCAGGCATCCATCTGCACGTTTGGTTTAAGAGAGGGACCCCCAGGCTGGGAACTCTTACAAACCAAATGATCTGTCTCAAATAATCAAACACAGAGATGGTGTTGCCAAACGCTTCGTTATACAAGTTTCCAAATCTGTGCTTCTAATGCACACAAGAGGTATTCTACACATTATTTTGCATGCTTGAGTGCCGCTCTGGAAATCATCTGATATCAGCAGATCAATACAGTTGCTGTCTAAAATGATGTTCACAAGATACAGAAGCCCTTATATCAAATCTTTGCCGGCTTTCATGGTGTGAAAATGTCGCAATCAGTTTGAAATTCAACTGATACAAGGATAATATAAAAGTTTCACAAAACTATAAAGTAAAAGTATACTACATAAACCATGCATGTAGCACCAACAGCATCAAATCTTCCACCAGTACAAATGGGCAATGTTTCTACTTTCTTGTCTAGTAACTACATTTACCACATATTCTTGTAATGGAGACTTTCCTTAAAAAATGATCACGCCTTCAAATCTTGTAATCCAAGATTTCACATTGGAAACAAATCACTGTGTAGGCTGCAACCTTGTTATCTTCTCTGTGAGCTCCCTTCCAGATCTGCATATGTTGGAAAGATTATAGCCCCATGTAATGAGCTATATCCATCCATGCTGTCTGACATCACAAGCCTATATGCACACAGCCCTAAAATAACGAGTAACTGCATATTCAGATATCTCAATCTGTCTTCCCAGCAACAACTCAACCAGTCTTTTCACTAGGAGTCCTCACATCTCAGCTCTTTCTCCTCAATTTGAACAGATGCAGGTACTTCCCCATATCCTCACAAAAACAGCTAAATTATGAAAGGTAAGATGGAGGATGGTTCCTCAAATCCAGCTCATATATTCCTAGATTTACCTCAGTATGCCACAGATGGGAAACAAAAACCAAGCCAAACAAAACCAAAACGAACCAACCAATCAACAGCAACCACCTCCCCCGACTCTATAAAGATTTTTTTAATTATCAGTTTCAAGCAGCATTACAAAGAAGATAAATTTTGTAGTTACCCCATCAAGATAATGCTAAATTATAATAAGGTTTTGATTCATCTGTGTTACACACTCCCAAATCAGGTCAGAGTGCTTCAAACATGCATGATATGAAATAGAGGCTGACCAGTAAGATTTGTATGTATTCACTGTGCATGTACAAACTCAATACATTCCTTTTAGATGGGTGAATCCTGAATATGAATCAAATGCACACGATGAAAATACAAGAATGCACAAAAATAACACTATAGCCTGCAGAAATGCAGAGAGCAGTCTGAGCTTTCTTCTAGGTCTATTTGTTACTTTGAATGCTGAATTCTATACAGACAATTGAGAAGCTCTACCAACATAATATTTCCATCTGAGTCCTTTCACAATATAAGAGAATGAATACTATAGTTCTCATTCACTTTGAAAGGCTGATATCATGCTTGCAAATTGTGTGCAATGAGGCTAAGGGCAGTCTGAGATGGTCATTTTGTTTGTAAGAGTACTTGAAGAGAAATTTCAACTGGTCAAATTCAGTAACTGCAGTTTCCACAGCATCAATTTGCTCATATGTCTCTCAAAAAGAGTCAGCATAACCAAGGACGCATTGATCTCACACACTCACAGAATGTTCTTTTAGGAACTACTGAGAGGAGAATTTAGGGCCAAACTGGTTTTTTTGTGTGGTTATCTTACAAACGATTATTGTCTTCCAGGTTTTCCTATAGCATTCCTGTTTGTCTATCCACACTGTCTGCCTCTTGTCATATATTTCTCCCCATGACTTGCTCTGGGAAGGGATCATCTTGCTTGCACAGAGTTTAGCTCAACTGAGTCCTGACCCATGATGCAGGGTCTGAGTGCTGAATACCATAAGGAAGAGTCAAAAACTTCCAGGTGCTATCACTTTACCATTGACTGGCTTTGAAGTATCAGGCAAGTCACTGCAGCAGTTCTTCTCAAAAGAGTAAAAATGCCACCACTTTTAGAGCAATGGCAATTCCTTGTTTCATCATCTGCATTTTAGACCTGCAAAGTAGATAAAGGAACCAATTCTTATTAAGAGAAATACTTCTTTATCACTGTAGATGTGAAAGGAAAAAAATGCTGGCCAGGAGAAAAAAGATAGATGGATTATTCAGACATGACAGATATGTCCATATAAAAAAGGCTTCATGAAATCTGGCCTTGACCAACTCAGGAACCAATCAAAGTGGTCTTTAAACATTTGAGAGGACAAGAACAAGAAGAAAAGAGGAAGAAGGAATCACAGAGTGATTGCTGAAATCACAATCCACTCAAGTCCTGGAAAGGTTCTAGAGCAAATGATAAAGCAAACAACTTTCAACCATTGGAATATAACAGTGATAAAAGGAGCTAGATAAAGAACATGACAAGTCAGTTCAATTTCTGTCTTTGATGGATTAATAGGTTCAGTAGGTAACAGGAGAGCAGTAGATGTATTTCAGCTTGAATAAGAATTTTGCCATGTAGTACACAAGTATAAAAAATTAATGAAAGAAATAGTTTAAATTAAAACATCGCAGAGTATGTTCACAACTGACTGAGGAACATCTATTGGTGATTCACTGCTGAAATCCTACAATGAGCAGGTATCTGAAGTATCCTTGAAGTATTTGTACTGGGAATAATTTTTGCTTAATGAATGATTTTACAATGGAAAAAGAAAGGCAAAAAGTGTGCAGATAGCAATCAAGTAAGGAGCTACTGAAAGTGGATTCATGACCTGGTCCCATCCTCTAGGACTCTTGAGTAGAATGGAAATAGTGGGATATAATAAGGTGATAAAGCACTCCAGAAGAATCAGTAAGTCCAAAATTAGAAGATGAACTTTGGTAAAAATTACTTTGAAGTATTACACTTGGAGGAAAACAAACAATGGGTGCCAAGATAACCAGCAAGAGAAACACATGATATTCCTTTTCCCTCATGGCAATTTTAAGCAACTGCATTAATGGCAATTGCAAATAAGGCACAGTGAGTTGGAAATACTGTATAGATATAGTAATGGCAGTCTGTTGGCCAGCACAGCTTCAGAGATGCATGCACAGAACACCAAAAACCTCCAGCCAGTCACATCTAAATAGGTTTTATGTCAGCGAATTCCCTGAGAAAGCACATCCCAATACCACCTGGCATGAAAACACACTCTTTTCTAGAGAAAGATAACCAGGATAGCCAGCAGGGCATATAGGAAGGAAACTTTTTTACAACAATTAAAAGCATTCAAGTAAAGACCCATTTGACACTGTGAGGGGGAAAAAAAATCCACCTAAAAACCCACACAAGGTAAACTTCCTACACAATTGGGTTTTGTTTCCCCTGTTTGGACATTCAATCTGTCATCACAATGCCTTCAAAACCTTGTTTGCAATAAAGACAGGTTACAATGGAGCAAAGCAGATAAAAGTTGGTGACAGACAAGGTCCAGAAAGGATTTTTATAAGCCGAAATCAATTTTATCTAGGAAACCAGTGAAGATTCATACTGCAAACTAATTCAAACCATACATATTTTTTTTTTCAAACATTTCTGAATATTTTGGAATAAAGGGACTAGTTCTGGGCGTTCATACAACTAAATTGAAGTTATAGTCAGAAGTTACAGGAGTACTCAAAAATTTTTCTTTTGCTATTTTCCAAATAGTTTGCTGAATTTTCTTCTCAGATATGCATTGCCATGTGGCAGGAGAAAAAACCAAGGCTGACTGGAAGTTTGAACACAGGGCTGCTTGTGAGGCCACACGTGAGAAATATAGGTTACACTATGTTTTGCTTTTGGCATCTAAGGAATCTGTCTGAGGGAACATATCTGCCAAAAGTTACATAGCAACAAGGTATCTTGTGTCTGTGCCAACACATTTCCCCTCAAACATGGAAATAACTTACCCCACGTGTCTGGCCCTCACTGATGCTTTGAAAGCCGAAACATATCTGCTGCAAATTAATTTGAGTTTTTGCTTTGGATGAAGGGACCAGTCTGCTGACTTGGTGGTATTTGGAGCATGAGGTGAGAGACTGAGAGAACTGGATTTGTCCAGACTCGAGAAGAGAAAGTGAAATGAGATCTTATGATTTTATTTGTGTGCTTTATATAACATGTGCTTCTAAAGAAGACAGAGCCAAACTCCTGGAGGTGCACAGGAAAGAGGCAATAAACACGGGCTGCAACCAAGGAAATTTTTTTCATCATGAAAGTGGTCACAGACTGGAACAGGTGTGTAGGGAGGACAAGGAGTCTCCATTCTTGCAGGTGTTTAAAACGCAACTGGACACAGCCCTGAGCAGCCCAAGTTATCTTTGCGGCTGGATCTAATTTCAAAGTTGGATCTGCTCTAAACACGCAGCAGTTGGACCAGGCAGCCTCCAAGGCTGAGTTATTCTCTGACAGAGAGAGCTGCTGCAAGGCTGCTCTCTTAGAAAAGTGCCTCACAAGAAACAGGGCCTGATCTTAACATCATCAACAACAAAGCATTGACTTTTAGATGCTTCTCTCTGGCCCCATATGCCAGTGGGTTATTAAGAAGGACTATTGAATTGCAGATATGCCCCAGAATGTGTTGTGCATTCTATCAATGCACAAAAAATTTCTCTAGTTGTATTTTCTCAAATTGGAGTTCCTTTATGAGTGCTTCTGCAAACACTCTTCAAGAAAAGGAACACACAGGCCTTGTTTTTTTACCTTGTACTGACAGAAGAGAGACACACTCTTGCTATGCTTGCACTAGAATATAACAACCCTGAGTTGGTTTTATTTTTCTGTGTGTATGTTTGCTTTTGTTTTTAACATCCCTAAAAGCTTCCTAGTATTAGAACTAAAAACAAGCAAACAAACAGAAAACCCAAACAGGATCTGAGCTTCATGTTACATTTGTATCCAGCATCTGCAATCTGATCTCAACAAAACAAGGGTTTTGTTTAGAATTAGTCTGGATTCTAAACAAACAAGTGAAGAGTTAGAAGATACTCTTAAAGCACATACAAACCACACATTAAATAGACACTGCACAAGACTTGGAGATTTTGCTTAAATACCCAGTTCTGCACGAAAACCTTAAAGGAACTTGGCCAAGATATTTTGTTTTTCTCTGTCTCGCTTCTCTCCCATAAAAAGGAAAATGATATCACGTCTTTGCCTCTTTTTGACTTTCTAAATACACAGGGCTGAAAATCTCACAGGAAAGGAGCTCTGTCCTACTACACTATGAACTCACCAGCAGTCAAGTTATCAAAAAGAAAAAAAAAGTACGGCTAACATATGGTGAACAGAAAGAAAGAAAAAAGAGCAATTATTCCCTTGCAAGTATACTATGGATTTGGTTTAACTGAAAAACTGATGGCTCTTGGAGGGTGAAGGCTTTTCCCACATCCTTATGCAGCACTGTCTGTCTGTTGTGACATCCGGATTGTGTCCAGAAGTCCACAACAAAAGTCTCCCTCCAGGACAGCTTCTTTTATAAGAAACAACATTTCCCACCACTCGCTGAGATCCAGATTTAGAAGCACAATCCCCTCGGATCTGTGTGAGGAATCTGAGGGGATCTAAGCCAGTGGCACCGAAAGCAGACACCTGACACACGAGGACAGGACCCAGTGTCACGTGGAGCCACATCATCGGTTTGTCTCAGCAGTTTGCATAAAGCTGCAGAGCTGGCTTTGGATTGTAAACCAAAATGCCACAGGCAGGTAACACTTTGCAGAGTGTAAATGTAAGCATTTAAATTTATGCCAAAGGCTGAGCAGGTCTCGGTGCTGTTTTGGTTTCCAGAGTTCTTAAGAACATTCACACTCAGGCCTTATGGTGAAGAGGTTCCCCAATCTCCCCTCAAGGCAAGCCTTCTCCTTGCCTGTGTCTGTGCATCCATAGACACCTTATAATCCAATCCCTCACACATGCTATCTGGAAGCAATGGCCACAGAAAAGGCCCTCCTGCCAGTGTGCCCTGACTAACAGAAGAGAACAAGTCCTTCATTGTTGCTCAAGCATCCTAGGTCAATACAATAAAATCACTGTCTTCTGTTCTCAATGTTACATTTGTTTACGACTACAATGTTTATTTCTTGCTGTGAGGCTATAGCTCTGCAGGCTTTCTTCTGTGAAAATACATTTTACCAGCCCCACCCTGTAATCCTTTTCCCACCCCTCACCCTGTTTTCAACTTGTTGCCAGAGCAGGAAAATTCTCTTGCACATATATGAAATAATATCAGGTTTCTTTTTTATAAGTACTAATAATTGGGTTATAATGGCATGCCTGTGGTGACAATGTGTAAAAGAAAAAGTATTTATGTATTTGCTTTACGTAATTTAAGCAACTTAGGCAAATCCAATGTGAACAGCTGTATAATTTTTATCAGTTTGGGACACTACTGAAAGCACCACAAAGGTCAGGAGTCAGAGGCTTCATCCCAGCTCCTCTCCCTTGCCTTATAATTCTGCAGCAAGTCTGTTTTCCTACTTGTGCCTTCCAACCCAAGACAGAAAATACTCCGTGATCTTTTTTCCGAAGTGCTCTGAGACTCAAGGATGGATCCATTCAAATACACCATTGGTGTAGATAAAGATAGCTGTGGTGCTCCAAAGTTTGCAGTGTGTGGGCCTTTCCACTTCAAGGACAAGGTCTGTCTGGGGGAACAACTTTGCTTTCAGGTTTCCACCACTGAGTCTTTTCACAATTTTGTGGCACCCACCCGTCCCTGCAGAGAAGAGCAGCAGAGGAAGCTGCAGAAACCTTCCTCCATGGGCAGCTCTGTGCAGCCCACAGACCTGCTGCCATCCTTGGGCTCATGCTCCACTGGGACAGAGGACATGGCTGCAGCCTCACTCCTTGCTAAGAATTAAGTAACACAATTCCATAATGCAAAAGCAAGACAAAGCAGCCACCCCACTGCCCGTAACAGAGTTAATGCAGAAAGAAATGCTCTCTAGCACAGTCTGCTGCTCCAGAGAGGATGGAGGATGCAGTGCTGTCAACACCTGCACCAATAAAAATCTACCCTCCATTAGACTCCTGACAGAGAAATAATAAAAAAAGTTTTCTGTCATTTCCCATGGGAGTGATAAGCCTCTCCTCCCTGGAGAGGTTTGTGATAAAAGTCTGACTGGGGTTGGGATGAAAGTAGCCGCCAGGTTCTAGCTGCTGTCACAATATAGACTTTGTCTAACATGCCATAGAGCAATACAACCTGTAATATATCTAAAATAAATATTTGGCTAGTTCAATAATTATGCTGAAAGGCTCCCTATCTTTATTATACCAGAAAGAAATGCATAAATCACCTGATGTTATAGCTTTGAAGAAACTTCCTTTAGCTGGGACACCAGGAAGTGATTCGCAGTTGTGAGTTGGAGTAAAGGGGAGGAAGAAAAAGCTGTAAAGTAATTTTTAAAAAAATATTAAAAAACAAACAACAAACAACAAACCAAAACAAGCAAAAAAATTGTTTGCTGATGCTACACAAAGCTTTCTAACAGGTAAAATTCAGTTGCATATGAAAGGACAGGTGCAGAGCTGCATTACAGCTCTGAGGGATCTTCTAATAAAGATAACATCTTTACTAGAAAGGACAAAGTTCGTCCTTTTCTGTTAAAGAATCCCAGTTAAGCAGTGCAACTTAAATAATCAGAGCTAAATATTGACTATTTGAGAAACAGCTTGCATTCCTGAACTCTGCAAGATATACTCATGTAATATTGCACCACACCAGCTATCAGACACAAATCTTTATGAAGAAACTGGGTAAAATTGTGGATTCTTGTCTGCCTTGGTGCTTTCTGCCTCCATTGGTAAGGAAAAGTTTAATCACAGTTTAAAAGAAAGACATTACTCCCTGGAGAATTTGCTTGGATATGGGAAAGAAAATACTCAGCAGATACATTTCTATTTTTTCTTCCTACCTTTTTGATGTAAAGCTTATTAATGAGGGCAAGTAGGCAAAAAAAAACCCACAAAAAAACAACACAAACCCACAAAAGACTGACCCAAACAACGTGAAGGCTTTGTGAATAATAAAACATCCAATATTAGTATTTAGAAATGTTAAAACTCCTAAGTGGCAAGAGAACTGTGACTTCTCCAGACATTGACACTAATTCACGACCACCTTGCCTGGTGACTTCGTACTGCTCATGCAGTTAAATTCACATCTAGAAGACATAAACCTAGAGAGATAAGAAGACATAAGAATCCAAACTTAGAACGGGTTGGAATAAATAATCTTACTGCAAGAGTCATCCAAACAAGCAGTGCAACACACTAAGCACGGCTTTTACTTGTCACAAACAACAAGATCTATACCTAATATTGTCTCATTCCTATATCTTAAGTCTCCAGCCTAGGGTTCTTATTTTCAGATGTCATTGCCTTTCATGTTGTCTGCTGTCCTGATTTTTAAAACTATCTTTGAAATAAATCTTCTATAAGCTTGATTTTCACTACTCATTTATTATTTAAATATAGGCTGGCCTTGCTGATATTCTTAATTCTACATTGTTATTTATTTAACACCTCATGAGCAGTCTTGAGCCGTCCTATCTTTCACATGCTTTTGCTTTGTCTTGTGCAGGATTGCAGTTTCTGTATTGAACTGTTCAGCCTACTGTTTTTCTATGTTTCCCAATGAGGCAAGCTAAGAGTTAAAAATTTTGCTATCTTTGAGTTAGTGAAATTTCATCTTCTGTTTGCATTTCTAAGGGTCGGATTGTTGGGGTTTTTTGAGGTTGTTTTTTTTTTCATCCAACATACTCTTGGACTCCAGTGTCAGACAAATATTTTCAGTAATTATACAGTGCACATTTATTAACCTAATAAAGGAAGAATCCCTCCTCTAGAGGAAACCGTGTCAGAGCAACATACAGGATTACTGACTGGATTTGTTCTGTTGCAGCTATCTGGAGATTACATATCCTAGTCCAGGAACTTGAGCACCAGCCTCTCTAATTTTCCAGGACAATGCTGGACAAAGTTAACCATAAGGAAGTAGTATTCTGTAACACACTGCTTTGAACTACCAGATATTTGGGCAATAGTTCCTTTTGTCAGCGTTGTGACTGGTCAGGAGCATTAACGTGACATTGTAGCTCGTAGTGAAAGGCAATGAAAAAAGCAGACTACTCATTTTGCTTACGTGTTATTTTAGAGAGCTTCCATGGAATCAGGCAGTGCAAAAGAAGGATAAGCAAAGTCTCCAAAAGCACACAGATTAAGACCAGAGATACAGGAAACAGGCAATATCAACTCAAGCATCAAGTCAGAGCACATAAGCAGAGAAGTGGGTCAGAGGTGTTTGTGGGCCTCTTACACATTAACCATACTGTCTTTAAATAATGGAAATATGGGTAAAAAATATGGATGCAAATAACTGGAGATGAAAAGCATGGCTTTGTTTCAAACAGAACAGAGATTCTCTTCCTCTTGAATTCCAGTTCATTCACTGTTTAACCTCTAGGACCATGGTGGGATCTATCGACCCTCATATAGCCTTTTTGTAAGTATGGGCACCACATCAAAGCTGGGGACAGGAAAAGAGTGCCATTGGATGAAAAGGATTTCAACATATATATAAGGATTGTTCTCATGTACAATCAGAGAATAATTAGTTTGAAAAGTTAGAGAAAAAAGGTCCCTTTAATTTTCCAGCATCATCTAAGAGGCACCCTCCAGCCCTCATTAGACCACAATCAGGGTCATGTAACTGCAGGCCATTTACAAAACCACTGACTCAGGAGTTCTATTGCAAAAGAAACACATTGGAACAGAAAATAATTAGTTTATGGACTTAATTCAAAATTTTCCAACCCTTTTCATTTGGGGGAAAAAAAGTATGGAAATGTATTAACCACAAATAAAATGCATTAACCATGAACATCAGATCAGGTTTTCTGTGCAGGAGAAATACAACCTTTGGTTTACAATTTAGGAAAACTCATAGATCACCTACACACAGCAAACATACTGTCAGGAGGAACTGAGGATGCTCTTAATAAGATGGAAATTTCTTGGCACTTATTTAAAGTTCTTGCCTTAGTTTATCCCACTCTAGCCAAGAACTGGAGCCATTTGAAGCCTCATATTAAAATATCTCACATCACACAGTAGTCACTTGCTCCTCTTATCTTTGTGTTGTAATTAATAAATGTAGAATTTTTGAGATTTCAGAACATTCAACAATTTTCATTATTAATAGCACAAACAATTAGGAAACAATTACAAAGACAAACAATAGCATTAAAAAAAGCAAGTATAAGTCTGTTCCTGAAAGTTGCAGAGACACAATTTAAATGTTTGCACTCAGCCTGCTCCCCAAACACTCACGTATTTGACATGTCTTTTGGGAATTTTTTGAGTTGATGGATTATGACTTTCTGATGTTGAAACAATTGATTATTTTCTACATTTTCACGTACTCTTGATGTAAAGTTCTTGCCAACATTTTACAAGGCATAGTACATTCTAAAACAAATTAGCATTCACAATGTTGTTGGTTTATTAAGAACAATCTTCTTAAATTTAGAAAGCTGCAAAAGGCTGATCTATGGTAATCATTTCCATCAAGTTACTCTGCACATAACAGAAAGAAGAAACCAGAGGAGACTAAATGAAAGAAGGTTCAACTTGTACTCTAATAGACCTCACTGTAAAACAGTCCTCTGACTCAAGGTCAATTATTTCAGATCTTTACTCCACACAGCTGAGTGCCTAGAAACTAACAAGTCTTGCCTAAAGGATTTTCTTTTAATTTGAAAACACATGGAGTTCAAAGCATACAGGTATAACTAGGTTGGATTACTTCCTCTTGTAAAATAAAATACACCTTTCACTAAAGTGCTCATTGTAGTTTTTCAGGTACCAAAAAGAGAAGAGTTGAGAGGGGACCAGTCCAGCTGTTATGAATAATTATAGAGCAGTTCAATCCCAAAGTTTAAAAATCTCGGATTAAATTTCAAAGGTAGATATTTAAACTATTCTCAGTGTATTTTCATATGTGGGATGCAGAAACAAAGGTTTTCCTTTCACTTGTTCACACCTCTGTGCTTGATTTATGCAGTGTGCAATATCAGTCTACACATTTGAGACAATGTTGGAGCTCCTACATGGCTATCCAGTAGAGGAAAAAAATAATTACTTACTTAATTTCACTGATATTATCAGCAAATTGCAAGGGATAAACTGAGCCTCCATTTCAATCATCGTCTATCCAGTTGGAAAAAAAACCCAAACTCTTGTTATTGTTTAAATGGCATTTTATATGGAACACATTACATGCAGTTCCTGAGGCTGCCAAAACAGGTGTTTCTGGTGGAACACAGGAGAGTTCCTACCACCAGCCATTCCAGTGCAGATGTAAACTATCAAATAAAAATTTGATCAATATATTCTCAAGGCGTTAATACTTTTCTCAAATAGGACTTTGTTTCTCGTACAGCATACTTCAGCATAAGCATGCCCAATATCAGCTTTCCCATTTTAGTAGAAATTCTAACTAAGATTAGGTATTTTAGGAGGTTGGATGAAGCAATCAAACATATTGGGTCTGTTTCAGTGAAATACTTGCCTGGTAATTTTATTACCCCTCCATATTGCAAAAACAGGCTTGCTTTGCGAAAATTTAATCGCAGCAGAGTTGTCCACAAAAGTACACCCACCACGATTTACTCTGTATTCCCACGCTTTTTAATATTTGTCATATTTCATCTTTTAATGCAGTCCTAATGAGAGCATATTGGAACACCACAGAACCAGGCTCATAAGAATGTGGTCTTGAAATAAAACGTAGAACAGAAGGAGCATTGTATTACAGCCTCTGTTAATGTTTTAATGGTTGAGAGATTTCCAACATGTTGGCAGTGTCAGGACAAACCAATTTAATAAATTATTAACACTAATCAAACATTTTTATGATGGCAGTCAAAACTTCCTTGGCAGTTAAGGTTAATTCTGTTGAAGTTTGACAAAGATGTTGCTGTTTGATGGAAGCCGCGTTTGAAACTATAGCCTCCTTCAAACCAAAACCTTGCAGAGCCCTGAGCAGAAATGGTTAAGGAACACATCCTGAAGTGCATAAAGAACCCCAAAGGCAGGGCTGCAGCCTCCATGGGCAGCAGCAGCACCAGAGCTGACAAATAATAGTGAAATGTAAATTGATTACAGCATATATAATTTGCCTGCCACTGCTTGGGAAAGGATACAGAGAGACTGTTATCGGGAAGAGATAAAGCTTGGGCTGTTGAGGGGAGAGCGCTAAATCAATATACAAAGAAAATCTAGGAATTCCGGGCACTTGACAAGAGGGGTGGAGAGGAACATAAAGAATCCTGCCAATTTTGATGTATTAAAATTTGGAGAAAATGTATTTTAAAGCATCCTTTCATTCAAAAGGCAATCAACAATAACAATGCCAGACAACCCCACATGCTCCCTCCAGCTCCTCTGGCCTTGCCAGCTAGTTGAAATCCAGCACAGCAGAGGCTAATGAGGGGTATGGATTAACAATACAATGTTAATGTATCTCAGGCCTTTCTTGGGTCTCCCCTGGGGCACCCACAGTCTATACATCATCAATCTACTGCAAATTGATGTAGTCAGCCTGTGACAAAGGTCAGGTTTCCAGGACCAGCTACCAGGCATGATCTAGTCATTCTGAGTTATCAAGACAAAGCTCTGCTCTGCCGAGCTCTGGCCATATAAAATCTACAACTCTCCAGGATTTCTGTGAGACGAAATCAAACCATAGAGCCCTCTCTATTCCCCTCTGAGCCTGCTGAGAAACCAGCTCACCTTTCTGAAGTGACACTGTTATTTTTTTTGTGCTCTCTTACAGATCATGCTCACGAACAGGAAAAACCTGTGCTAACCAATCAGTTTCTTAATAAAACTAATAGTTACTGTTCTTGGTGTTGTATCTTAATTATAAAAATAATAACCAGAATACACACACACATATATATCTTCAGTATATGAAAACAATGAAGAAAAATGTGCTTGCTGATGCAGGTTTCTAAGCAAGAAATAAGTTTCATTGGAGTATCAAAAACTTTTGTTGGCTCACAATACTTTTTCCTGAATAATCACATGCGGGATCTTGCTGTTATCCAACAGCTCAGGTGCCACAGATTTTCCAAATACTCTGTGGATTAGTTTTACACATGAAAATTTGTGCTGGTGTTCCTTTAGCTTAGCTGAAGTCTGTGGATTTCCATGCAAGCCTGGTGGCAAGCGTGCCTTGGCTCACAGCATGGCAGCCTTGTCAGCTGCACCCAAAGGCATCCATTCAGGGGTGAGGAGACTCAAGAAACAGAGTATATAACACGAGAAAAATGAGATCTTCTGTCAATAATACATGTGCAGTCCAAATTAAAGTAGATTTAAATCATTAGAAAGGCCCATGTTAATTTCAATAGCTTTGCTGGCACTCACATTTCTACAGAAACTACAGCAGGTAGGATTTTCACAATACCTACAGGTTTGGCATCACCTAAAATTACAACTAATAGTTCTTCCTGAAGTAAGCTTTTATGGCCGTTCATAGAATTATAAAATATCCTGAGTTGGAATGGACCCACAAGGATCACTGCGTCCAACTCCTGGCCCTGCTCAGGACAGCCCCAAGAATCACACCTTAAGCCTGAGAGCATTGTCCAAATACTTCTTGAACTCTGAGGTACTGATCTGCCTCAGAATAATTAAAAAAAAAAAAAAAAAAAAAAAAAAAAAAAAAAAAAAAAAAAANGAACCAAAATACCCCAGGCCAACATATATGAAAAAAAAAAACGGGTTCTTGGATCCCAGCTACCTATAATATGGCAGAGTTCTGAGGCATCCAATATACTCAAGTTAGCTTTAAATATTCAGAGCTACTTGTGGTCCAACACAGGTGTGAACTACCAGGAGAAAACAGAGTTTATTCACGAACGAGCTCAAATGAAATTCAATATATTTGCTACTTAGTTTCTATGAATGGATTCCATTAATACATTTTAGAATGTCCAAAATGTCCAGAAAAGCATCCTTGCAAACCTTACCTAGGCATTTATTAACAAAACTCAAATCCTCAAATAAATTTTGTGTTTTGTCTGCTCAAAATGGACAACAAGCTTTGAAAAGCAGGCAAAAGAACTGAGCAAGCTGCTTGTGGTATAAACATCTGATGAACATTTGCTCATATTTATTCATGCAAGCATTTTGGAATTTCTCAGTCATGGACGGGCTTCCAAACACAACGTCATGCATATGAATGTGCACGAAAAGTAAACAGAAAGATGCGCTAATACCTTGTAAGTAACTCTGGGGCTTTTATCTGATAGATGCTTGCAAATACTTTGTTTCAGATTTCAGTCAAGTTTTTCACACTGGTGGAAAACCTCTAAAGGGAAAGAAAAAAATCAACCAAACCAAAATCTCTGAATTGCAGGCAACCTCATTTTCCTTTTTCCACAGCCCCTTTGCACGGCTTGAGTAAGTTGCTAAAACATAATTATGTGTATGTGTACAAAGATTTGTCTTGAACTCAAGAAGTTCCCATGATCTCTCACAACGAGCTCCTGTCACATCCACTTTCTTGAAGAACCAACACCTATAAGAACCTTCAGAGGTCCCAAAAAGGAATGCTTTTTTTTTAACCTACATTTACCTATCTATCTTTTCACACATTTGCCCACATGGGTGCACACATAATCACCTTTACGGGCCTGTGTAGTACTTTAGGAACATAACCCATCAGTTAAAAGCAAAGTCTCAGTTTAAGCTGACATATATGGATGGTTGCAGCCCTTTCTTGTAGTATACTACCACCCATAAGTGATTTTACTGAAAAATTTCGCAGGTCTTCTGATATATTCTGTGCTAAAGACGAAAGCTCCATTCATATTACCATAGCTCATTACTCTTGGTGATATTATTTGGAGCAGACTCTTTTAAAACAGCTGATAATATAAAATGAATATACATTTTAGAAGCAAGCATCAGCACTTTATAGAATTACAAGTTCACCCAAAGCGACCCATAAGTTTAAGTTGCCTTCTATTTACATTTTTTCTTGTTAAAAACTGCAAGGAGGAACAAATTTCCCCTTCAAAAAGAATTATGGGCAAGATGTTCTCAATATTAGGAAGCTAATAAAACAAAAGGAGAGATATCCTTTAGAAAAGGCTTAGAGAGATCACTAATTATCCATATAAGTACTGAACCGTGTCTATCATTAAGATATGCCAGAGGAAAGACTTTTTCAGGTGTCTCAGTTTGTGGGTGCAGCTGGTGGCCAGTTCAAATTCTGCCTGTCCATGGAAGGCCACGGAATACATGTCCCCTGAATGAGCTCTGCACTGCTGACCTGCGTTCTAAATCTCTACTGCAGCTTCACCAGTGCTGAGAGTGCTTGCTAGCTTTGATCAGTAGTGAAGGATCCAGGCTAAAATCCCAATTCCCAGCTGGAGGAAATTTAAATCATCATCCAGACATGGAATTTTACCTATCATATCTGGTAACAGAGCACATCAGCACTAATCATTTCCTCCATCTAGAACATTTCCCTTCCCTCCTCCTCCCAACTGTGGCAACACCTCCTACACAAGTAATCCCTATAGGAGTGGAAAATCTTGCAGCAGCCATTCCCTTGGAGGAAAACTGTTAAAAATCTGACCTCCAACCTCAAACAAGCTGCTCTAGTACAGGCCAAAGGCTGGCTCTGGTCTGACTGCTCTCTATGTACAGAATTGTTACTGCTTTCTTCTTCCTGTGCTAAAGCTGAACTCATATGCTGTTCAGTGTAAGTCAGCTTTTTGAGCAATAATAAACCAGAGTGGCTTGTCTGTGCAGCACACTGCAGAGAAGCTTCTAACACTGTTTACAGCGAATTCCCCTCCCAGAACAATGCAGCTGCTCTTTCAACTCTAAAGGTTCCTGCCCTTCTGTGCTCCTCTTCCCATCTATCTCTATTTGGCTGCTTTTCCAAGGGCAGACAAGAGCTCCATGCCATTTTCTGAATCTCTTATATCTGGAGGATAAAATACCTTCCCCCATCTAAGAGAACTGATTGTACTCTGCTGGCTTCGAACTTGTAAAATATCTCTCTGTTGAAGCAGCTGCTGAATAATTTATATTTCCTAGAACCAAGCTGAGAATATGTACATTTTGCTATGATACATACGGTATAGTTGTTTTTTCTTCCTTTCCATTGCCATCTTGCTTTCCACTTTTAATTTCAATGTAGGAAATTCTGAACACTTCAGAGCCTGGGAAAATTATTTGGGTTTGGAGAGTGAGAGAGAAGGGGGGTGTAATTTATTTGTGAGGTTTTTTTGGAGTTTTTTTAATGGAAGGAAAAATTCCTGAACAGCTTGCAATTAGCAGCTCTGAAAAGTTATAGTTTCTTCAATGGCACACAGCATGCCAAGAAAACCTACAAGAGATTCCTCAGCTTAACATGCCTGGAGCAGGATCCAGTTCCTCTAAATCAAAGCACAGCTCACACTAACAGTTGCAGTATGTTAGTGGCTGGATGGCTGCTTTATGAAGAATTATAAAGTGACACAGCAGTCTGGCTGAAAAAAACACACACCACGCTTTGATGTTTTTAACCACTAACTTCAAGAGGACCAACAGAAACCTTCCTGTTTTTATTGCAGCCTCTCTATCATCCCTCCCCCTGCTCCCTCCCTCCTCTCCCACTGCTAGATGGGGGACTGTTATCTTTCAGTCACTTTGTAAGCTTGACTTGTTTACAGACTGAATGTCTCTGTTTATAGGCCTCTATCAGAGAACAAACAGGGCAAGTGTGACTTCCTAGGACCTGAAATGCGATGCCTTTTCCTCTTGGGCAAAAGCAGGAGTGGCAAGGGAGGGGGAAATGAAGGGGAAAAGAGAAATCCTGAAATTGTCCTTCTTGAACATCTTCCCTCCAGGAATACCGTACACACCTGTATGGTGCAAAGGTATTTTAAGAGCCACCTGCTTAAACATTATCTTACCAAAACTCCATGAAAATGCACAGCAATTGTCTCGCATAAACCAGGTCCGCTTCAGAACCTCCAACAGTAAAATCAGTGCTGAATAATGGCTTCTCTTAAACTCCCTGTTTTTAGAGTTCTTTATTATAGATCCATTTAGGTGCTTATTTGGGGAATCTTAAAAGCTTATACCACATTTTACTGGGGACATTTAAAGGGTTTCAGTGGGGTAATTATAAGCATAAACACTAAAGTGATGAAATTTTAGAAACCATTAAAGGCAGGACTTTGTATATTCATTCTTATCTTGAAAAATATTTTACCTCAGGCATAACCCTAGTCCAGTCAGTAAGAATAGCCCTTAATAAGGTACTGAAATGACATGAGAGTCAGTCTGCTTATATTGCTAATGGCAGATTTCAGTTCTCGATAACATTAAGATTATAAACACCACAGAGGAGGTACGGCTTTATTCTTACTAAGGGTGACTTTTGCACTGGTAATTTTTATTTTAATTGTAGGATTCATTTTTATAGGTTTCTGGTTTCAAAAGGCCTGCTTTTGCACAAACACGCACTGGAGAGCACGAGGACATTTCAAGAAGGGTACAAAGCGGCATATCATATTATAGTACTTTATGGTGAGACACTGGGCCAGCCAGCTCTGAAGCTAGCTCTCTCTGATGCTTTCCCTTGGAGGTTGTTTACCCAAAGAGACTGAAAACCTTTTGAACAAAAAGAATAAAACAAAATAATGAAATCTAGGCTGTTAACTCTTTAAGCACAACCCCTTCCAAATACTTAGATCTGAGAGGACAGAAGAGGTAAGAGTTTACATGCAGCTCTTCCTTCAAGAGCTGTGCCCACAGGGGTGGGACCTTAGGGCAGTGGCACTTGTTGACACACAGACAGGTTACTGTTAGTAGCAGCAGTGCCCAGTCCTCCCTGGGTCCTCCCACCTGCTCCAAGACCTCACAGCGGCCTCTGAGTCAGAGCTGGCTCTCCAATCCCTGTGATCCCCTCCAATGTCCTCAGCAGCATCCCAGCACACTCCTCTGCCTCCGAGGATACACTGCACTGCCCTGGTCTTCGCTGGTGGATCACATGCCTTGAGAGCACCAACAGGAGCAAACCCTGCTGCTGCACACACCTCTGCTGTGCAAGGGAACAGACAACCCAGTACGAGCTGCCTCTGCTCAAGTGGATGAACTTCCGAAATAAAAGGGAAAAGTTGGTCTTTAGAGTTCAGGTACAACTTACTCAGTTTAAACACACAATTAGACATAACCTAAATGGTCCTGGTGTCACTTAGCCTGCTGGCAATAGCAGAGTTTCTCTTCTTTAGCTGGCCTAGTCTGAAGACATCCACGGGTACTGGCTGGTCAGTTTTCTCCCACAGCAGCAGGTTTGTCCAGAAGACACCCTGTGTCCTCCTGCAGGCAGCCAGCCTCACCAGTTCTCCACATGATCTCTCTGCTTTCAGATCCTGCCTCGCAGAAAGTGCTTGTACCTTCGTCTGACATTTAACACCTATGGGGCTTCCTCAGCACAGACTCTGGAGAGCTTTATGCAAGGTTTGGATTTTTCCCCCTGTGGTCAGCTTACTCTGGAAGCTGTGGACACCTATGTGCTCAGGACACACCAATCCTGTCAAAACGCAAGCAATGAGTAAGGAGAGAAACTAAGCCTGCACAGAGCGCCAAAGTCCTCCAGGGCAGCTCAGCATAAGGGGAAGACAGGGACTTGTGGCTGTTCTGTTTTGTTTTAAACCAAATTGTTTGGGCCATCCATACTCTTTTGAGTTTTTGCCTCATCTGAGAAAGATAGAGGAAGTTAAACTATAAGAGTAGAAGGTGATTTTTTTAATCACAATCACTTTCCCCCTAGAGACCAAAAGCATACATTTGAATTAATGGACTCTTTCCATTAATCATAAAGGGCACAGGAAAGATGCAAGAGAAGTTAAGTTTTCCTCATCATGTATAAACTTCTTCCAGATCTGCAGCAGTTTCTCATGGGGATGATGAAGCCATTTAACCTAACAAAAGACCTGGCTTGAATCCTGGACCAGAACTCACATACAAATTAACTTCTGGTTTTAGCATCCAGATATGATTAACTTTTCTTCTGTCTATTTTCACATGCTCCTCCTTTAAGATGGCTGAAAAAACACTTTAATGCTCAGCTATAAGTACAGAAGTGGGGCTAAATTTGAAACACATGCCTCTCTTTATCATGGCCTGCCAGGATCCATAGATTACTCTTTCCCCTGGACCTCAGTATTGTCAGATTCTATTCTGACACATATAATTCTGTCTGTGCCAGAGGCACTGAACCTAATGGTATGGATTCTACTATGTAGGAAACACCAAGACACAGTGTGACATGATGCTTAGCCCTTTATGCAGCTCTGGGCTTTACCATGAAAGTCTGGCAAATCAGATGCTTCAATTTTTTTTCTGCCATGTCTGAACCTTCACAGCCTTGTATGGTGATATATGTACTTAATTTTCAGGGAAAAAGTGAACGGATATTTTAAGTCCCCAGTCTCAAAACAGGTAGTATTCAATCAGTACTATTTCTGTAGCTAACAAAAGTTCAAGACATTTCACAGATGGACAAGAAAATTCACACCCTTCACCTTTTCCACTTTTTCTGACAAATTCTGACAATTTACCTTTCCAGACAAATTTAGCACTCGAATTCCCCGTGGGAATTACTCCCTCTCTGAAAGCACTAAGATACAGGTGTAAGCACCAGCATCCTCTGAAGAACCAGAGCAGTGCCAAGGCTGATACATCTCACATAGTGTAAAGGTGGGCGACTAAGGGTTGTGTTTGAGCTGGGCGGGGTGTGACTGAGCCCGGCTCTGCTGAACTCTGCTCCTGTCAATAGACACTGTAAACCAACAGGTTTTCCCTCTTCAGAGTTACCTCCGGGTGCTTGTGCAGAGTGCACCACAAAGTAGGGCTCGTGGGCAATTATGTTTCTGGAGTGTATAATCATGTCACAAAAAGTATAATTTTCTTCATTGTATGATTTCCTGAGCTACTTTGCCAGCACAGAGACCCAGCACAGAGAGAACCTAGGACCTGAGTTTTTCCCAAAAGCTCAGGTGCCAGCTGTTGCTTGTGCTCCCATGCGTGTATCTACCGTGAAATTCAAGATCACGAAGAAGATCAAAGTTTTCACTCCACCAGTGGGAAACAGCTGGCACTACTCCAGGCATCGGGGCTGCAGGTCCCTTTCCAAAGAATGGCACCTACCTGTTCTGAGACCTTTGTGGACGTACTGTGCCCTGCAAGAGCGATTTGTTCCCACATTTTGTGGGCTGAAGCTGTGCAAGCCCCAGGGCAGGGCCAGCCCAGCGCCCGCACCCCCTGCCTACAGCCCTGCACAGTGCCTGCGACTCCTCGGCTCTGGTACAATGCAAGCACTAATTAACAGCCCGGGCAGGCTTTGTGCAACAGTTGCCGAGCCAAGTTCTTGCCTTGAACTGAATCGCTCACCCTGCTCAGTGTTTTGAGTTCATCGCTTACTGCAATGTAGTAACATATATCATAGATATTTTTAGAGGCGCGACTCCACTCCACTAGCTGCTTTTGAACAGCAACAAGTCATATGCTTGTGCCTGTGCTCTGATGAGCTTTGAACTTTAATAAATGATTAATCCTATTTAGAAGTAACTTAGCACTGCCTTAACTGCATCTTTCCATGAAGTGTCACTTTGACATCCTCTGTTGTGTGCATTCACTGCAACTTTCACACGCTGTAAATTAAGAACATTTACACATGCAATTAGTGTTAAATAAATGCCTGAAGAACTCCTTGGGGATTAAGCAATTAGATGGCATCACGGAATACCCTTTGTACTCAAAGCTTATGAAGAAAATCGTCTACCCGTTCTGCACAAATTGCATACTGGGGTAACCATTGTGCTGGCAGGAAGTGCTGGGATGAATTGCCAAACGCAGCCTTGGGTTCATGCACACCACCTTCTCCCAGCTCTCCTGGCCCTCCCTCTTCTCTTAGAAGGGAAATTAATAGAGAGAAATTTGTGACTGGGATAGTATTTTATTATTAAATTATTCCCTCCATTAAAAAACAAAACACCCATAGGAATGAAGAACTTGAATTTTTAATATCATAGTTAAATTAATAATAAAAAAAACCTGTCTAGAAAGAAAAATACAGCTAAGCACACACAGGCCATTTGCACAGCCCATGATAAGAGAGATTTAATCCTTTCATATCCTAACCTTTATTTTATGGCACATGAAAACTGCAGTCAGCTAATATGGCAAAGTGTGCAAACACTCTTAGATGGAGAAATATTTGGCACACTAGAGCACCTTGCAAATGGGAGAATGTATTTTATATATACACCTTGCACACACACCTAAAGGTTGCTGAAAATAACAGCAACCATTTGCCCTATTATCATCACCAAGACGTTTGATTAAATACCAAAATGTAGGTGCTGGGAGAGAAAAGGACAATGAATTTTTATGTCTTGAAGATCAAGGTTAAAGTGAATCCAGCTCTCATTAACACCCATCATTCACAGGCAGCCTGGAGAAGAGGGGACACTCACCTTGTAAAATTGTACCTAACTCACGGAATTAGACAAAAACAATCTAGGGCTGGACACAAAACTCAAAATCAAATAAACAAAAAACAACAGCAACAAAAAAATCAGTTTCACCCTGAGCATTTAAGGCAGCAAAACTACATCCCCTCGATGCTGACAGCAGGACAGGGCCCCCCTGCTCTGGGCACCGTGTCCTCCACCCCACCAAAAGGGTGGAGGACTCAAAAACTGCTCCCAGAGGTCATCCCCACAGCCGTGCACCCTCCTTACAAAGAAGCCCATTGTAGCCAAAGAGCTTCCCGACCTGGTCGGTGCTGGGATACAAAGAAGGTGGTGTGTGAAGAGAGCTAGTTGAGCTGCATTTCACAGGAGAAGAGAGGACCCTGTTTGGAGCAAAGTGGGATTTCTAAGTGCCAAGCATTAATGAAAAAAAAAAAAAAATCGGAACAAGAAAAAAAATAAAAACACAGCAAACCGCCAAACCCCAAACAACATAAAACAGCTGCGGGGAAGTTGTTTTTCCACTTGAAGCGGTCCGTAGGAGCTGTTTAGAGGTAGCCCTGCGGACGCGAAGCCCCAATCCCGGGCTGCCAGCGCCACCTTCTTGCCGAGGAGCTCGGCGGCAGCGGCCGGGCCCGGGGGATGATCCCGAGGGGAAGGCGGGGGATCCCGGCGGGATGATCCCGGGGATATCGCGGGGATGATCCCGGGGGGATGATCCCAGGCCGGGCTCGGTCCGCACCGCCCGCACCCCCGGCCCGGCCAGCTCCCCCCTCGGGGGCAGGCAAAGCACGGCTGTGCCCAGAGGCCAGCTCAGAACTCGTGGGAAACCATGGAAAAATCAGACCTAACCTACCCTCCGCATAAAAAGAAAAAAAAAAAAAAAAAAAAAAGAGAGAGAGAAAAAAAAAAAGGAAAAAAAAAAAAAAAAAAACA